>VZQC01003129.1:0-125873 GCA_009823505.1 Rhizomys pruinosus | reverse complement strand
TTTTTTTTTTTTTGTCTTTTTCGAGATAGGGTCTTCCTGTATCCCCAGCTGTCCTGCAACTCACTTTGTAGACCAGGTTGGCCTTGAACTCAAAAAGATCTGCCTGCCTTTGCCTCCCAAGTGCTAAGATTAAAAGCGTGCACCACCACACCCAGCTTGTCTTTGTAGTTATTAAATATCTAGTGCCAGATACAATAATTAATGATATTCTTGCCAAGTGTAAAATGCTTTTCTTTTGATTGGACATGTGATTTAAAATGTCCTTTCTTTCTCTCTATTCACTTATTTTGTGTGTTTGGATTTGTAGATTTTTTTTTTTTTGCCTTTTTGATCTTTTTGAGACAGGGTCTCCCTTTTGTCCCAGCTGGCCTGAAGCTCACTATGTAGACCAGGTGCCAGGTGGGCCTTGAACTCACAGAGATGCCTCTGTCTCCTGAGCACTCAAATCGAAGGTGTGCACCACCACACCTGGTAATTTATAGATTCTTATTCTCTTAATAATGTGTTACTTTCAGGAGGCTGAGGCAGAAGGATTTGTGTGAGTTCAAGGCCATCCAGGGCTATACAGTAAATTCCAGGCCAGATGGGCTATTGGAGTGATGCTATCACTCAAAAAAACCCAAGTAATATCAATAATTACAGTTGGCTGAGGCAGGAGGATTGCAACTTGCCAACTAGTTTGAGAAATCTAGGAAAAACTTTTCTCAAGTATAAACATTGGGGTGTGTAGCTCGGTGGTAGAGTGCCTGGTGTGAACAGTCCCTGGGTTTAGCCTCATCACCATAAAACACTAGAAATCAGTGTGCCGTCTCCCTGAGCACTTCTCTACTTTAGAAAACTGCATTCTCATGAGCACACGTCTTCTTTCTCTGTACTTTAAACCATGATCTCATTCTGACCCGCTCCCCCATTTCAGTTAATGTGTTGTAAAATTCATCCCCATCTTTCCATATTTGTGATCTCGCCCTCTGGCTGGGGGGAATGCATATTTAAATATCCACCACACACTTACTTGTTCAATCCTAGGATACACATTGAGTAGTATACACCAAGAGGAAAATCAGTACTAACCACAGATAGTAATTGTTTTCGGTTGGAGAGGTTGTGCCTGTCTGTAGTTCTAACATTTCCAATACCTGGAGGTGGGGGGGGGCAAGCTGAGGCAGGAGGATCAGAGTTCAAGTCCTACCTGGGCTACATATTCTAAGAAAATATTTCAAAAAATAACAATTGCAGTTTGTATTTTTTTTAGCTTGAGTTTATATAGTTCCACACTATGTCAAAGAGTTATTGTTCCTCTTCTGGGTGATTATCTTTTTCATTTGAAATAAACTCTCTTTTGGTTTGTTTTGAAATAGGGTCTTACTCTGTCACCCAGGCTGGCCTTCAATTAGTGACAGTCCTCCTGCCTCAACCTCCCAAGTACTGGGATTATAGCTGTGCACACTGTACCTGGCTGTCAATTGCTTTTGTTTTTGTGTGGTTTTACAGTCTCCCTCCTTTGTGTTGTGCTAGGAGTTGAACCTACGGCGTCCCTCATGCTGCACTACTGAGCCACAGTGCAGCCCTTGGATTTTTGTCTATTGAAGTTGTATATACAAAAATGTGTTGTCAGAGAAACTTGCCTTTTCCTACTCACATTAATTTCATCTTTCTGTCTTTTGATCCCACTAATACCCAGCTTGTGATAATCAAGCACCATTGATTTTCTTGTTTATCTTTTCTTAATTTCTATTTTGGCCAAATGGATAAATATATGCATAGTTTTAAATTTCTGCTTTCTAATACAAAATAAACACTTCGTATACTTAAGTTGCAAATTGGGCTGGAGAGATAGTTTTGTGTTTAAGACCACTTCCTGTTCTTCCAGAGGACTTGAGTTCAGTTCCCAGCACCCTGGTCAGATGGCTTACAACTGCCTATTACTGTAGCTCTGGGGGATCTGACACCCTTTTCTGGCTTCTGTGAACACCTACACAGACACATACGTAAGAAAACTTTAAGTTTTCCTAGAATCATTGTACTTTTAACAATTTTTTTTTATTTCTGTATGTGTATGAATGTACTGTCTGCATGCAAGTCTGTGCACCCGTGTCGTGCAATGCCGCGGAGGTCAGAAGAGGGTGTCGGATTCCCCTGGAACTGGAGTTCTCCTGGAATTGGAGTTTCAGATGGTTCATTGTACTTTTGTTGTATATAAAAAGTCATAGCCTGGGGCTGGAGAGAAGGCTCAGTGGAAGTGTTTTGCCCAGCACTCCCTTTTAGTATCAGTTGTCCTAGAGCTAGCTCTGTAGACCAGGCTGGCCTTGAACTCACAGAGATCTGCCTACGTCTACCTCCCGAGTGCTGGTATTAAAGGTGCGGGCCACCACGCCCAGCTTTTAACATCAAGTTTTACATTTAAAATCTACTTGCATGGTCTTGCACGCTTAAAAACTGAGCACTGGGGAGGCTGAGATAGGAGGATCGTAATGTCAAGGCCTGATTGAGCTGCATATAGAGATTAAAATCCACTCAGAGATTTCCCCATAACAGTGTTGTTTACTGTAGTCACCATGATTTATAGGCAGTCTTTGGAACTTGGTTTTTCTAACTGAAATTCGTGTGCATAGCATGTACCATTATCCCTCGCTTTGTTAACCACCACGTGCTCTCAATAGAGTGAGCCGTGTGCTCTTCGCATGTGTGCTCCTAGCATGTCTTGTTTCTGCCTCCTTTCCCTCCAGTTCATTGAATGAGGCCAGGCTTCTTTTCTTTTTTTTCTTTTCTCCCCTCCCCTCCCCTCCCCTCCCCTGCTCTGCTCTTCAACATAATGCCCTCTGAGTTCATCCATGTGGTACAGATGATATTGTTTGTGAGGCTGGTGCATGTGTGTTCTCTTCTGTGTATGTCATGTTTTCTCTACCCGGCTGTAACTGTGTCAGACACTTTTTTGTATGTCTGTATGCCCAGCTATTATAGTACCGTTTTTGAAGACTTGTTTCTGCATTTTTTTGTACCTATGTTAAAGATGAGTTACATATTTTTTGCCTCTTTGTTCTGTTCCATTGGCCTGCCTATTGTCTATTCATTATCAGTCCCTCACGCTTCATTATTGTGGATTCATAGTAAGTCCTGAAGCTGGGTATTGTCATCTTGTCAACCTGGGTTTTTTTGTTTCAGTATTATTTAAGATTTAGCATTGGTTCTTGCCAGGGCTTCCTAGTTACACTACAATGATCTTTCCAAATAGAATTTTCCTTTTTTTTCTTCAATGACTGTAACTCTGATTCTTGTCATCTGACTACATCCGTGAATATTTCCAGACCAGAGTTTAATAAGAGAAAGGATGGTGGTCACTCCCTCACCCTGCTTCTCATCTCACGCTCTAGTTTTCCTCCCTTAAGGTTTAAAATAATAAATACTTATTTGGCTCCCAGCCCTCTGGGAGGCAGAGGCAGAGGAAGGCAGATCTTTGTGAGTTCAAGGCCAGCCTGATCTACATAGTGAGTTACAGGACAGCTGGAGCTACAGGGAGATCCTGCCTCAAAAAGACAAAACAAAAAAAAATCACATTAAAGGCAGAATCTGTTAATTTATACTTTCTTGAGTGTTTCTTTTCTTTTCTTTCTTTCTTTCTTTTTTTTTTTTTTTTTTTTTTTTTATTTTTTGAGACAGGGTCTCCCTTTAGTCCCAGTTCGCCTGGAGCTTGCTCTGTAGACCAGGTTGGCCTTGAGCTCACAGAGATCCACCAGCCTCTGCCTCCCGAGTGCTGGGATTAAAGTCGTGTGCCATCACACCTGGGTCTTGAGTTTAAAGAATACATATTGAGGGACTGGAGAGATAGCCTAGCGGTTAAGAGCACCGACTGCTCTGGAAGAGGACCCGGGTTCGATCCCCAGCACCCACATGGCGGCTGAGAACCGTCTGTAACTCCAATTCCAAGAGAACTCCAGTTCTCTGAATCCGACCCCCTCTTCTGACCTCGCACTGCATGACATGGGTGCACAGACCTGCACGCAGACAGTACATTCATACACATAAATATATAAATTTAAAAAAAAGAATACATATTGATTTTGGGGCGGGAGATATGGCTCAGATGTTAAGAGCACCATCTGCTTTTACAGAGGCCCCCGGGTTCGATTCCCAGCACTTTCTAATGGAGATAACTATAATTTTCCTCCATAGATCTATAAATATGGGCTGCTCTTTTAACTGGTTTCCTTCTATTTAACCAATGTTACATCCCTTGAATAAATTCTACTTGGTCATGGCATATTACTGTCTTTATTAGTATTTCTCACATTAATAGTGGTATTTGGCTCCAATTTTTTTTTTTTATTACTTTCTTCATCAGTTTAATGTTGTTGCCAGGTGTGGTGACGCATGCCTTTAATCTCAGCACTCAGGAAGCAAAGGCAGGCAGATCTCTGTGAGTTCAAGGCCACTCTGGGCTCCATAGTGAGCTCTAGGCCAACTGGGACTAAAGGGATACCTTGTCTTAAAAAGACCACAAAAAAATAAAAAAGATGCTAATGTTCTTCTGTACAAAAAGAAATAGGAGAGTACAAACCTTTTTGTACCTTTTTTTGCTGTGATAGTAGTTGAGTCCCAGGTCTTAATGCGTGCTGGGCACCTGCTGTAGCATGCAGCAGCATGGCCAGCATGTTTTTAGACAAGGTCTCACTAAGTTTCCCTTACTGGCTTTGAACCTGCTCTCTGGCTCTGGTAGGCTTTGAATTTATAATCCTCTTGGTTTATCCTCTAAAGTATCTGGGATTAAAAGGCCTATGCTACCAGGTCAGGCAAAATGTGAGTAGTATTTTGATTTATAATTATACTTTGTTTTTCTTTTCTGTAGTTCATTGATTTCTTTTTTTGTTCACTGATTTCTTTCTTTTCTTCTTTTCTTCCTCCTCCCCTCCCCTCCCCCTCTCCTCCCCTCCTCCTCTTCTACCCCCCTCCCTTCCCCTCCCCTCCCCTCCTCCTCTCCCCCTTCTCCTCTCCTCCTCCTCCTCCTCTTCTCTCCTCTTTTCTCCTTTCCTCTCCTCTTCTCCTCCCCTCCCCCCTCCCCTTCTTATTTCTTTTCATCTTTTTGAGACAGGGTCTTCCTGTAGCTCCAGCTATCCTAGAACTCACTTTGTAGACCAGGCTGGCCTTGAACTCACAGATATCTGTCTGCCTCTGCCTCTTGAGTGCTGGGATTAAAGCCATGCACCACCACAGCCGGCCTAAATTTATTTTCATCATTTCCTTTGACTTATTTTTTTTCTCAGTATTCACTTTCAATCTAAATTTTTTAATTCTTTTTTTTTTTTTTGAGACAGGGTCTACCTGTAGGTGTCTGGCTGTCCTGGAACTCACTCTGTAGACCAGGCTGGCTTTGAACTCACAGAGATCTGCCTGCCACTGCCTCCCGAGTGCTAGGATTAAAGGCGTGTGCCACCATGCCCGTGTTAAAGATGGTTCTTAGCCACCATGTGGGTGCTGGGAATCAAACCCCAGTCCTCCGAAAGAGCAGTTGGCGCTCTTATCCACTGAGCTATCTCTCCTGCCCTCAGATTTTAATTCTTAATAGTGTTTTTCTTCAAAGAGTTATATGAATGTGGTCATTGTCTTCAGGGTTAAATTCAGATTACAAAAGTCATGTGACTGTGGTCATTGTCATGAAAACTCATTGGCCCTTTTTATTTTTATTTTTTTATCATTGGCCTTTTTCAAAAAAAAAATAAAAATTTTTATTTTAGGAGTGTATTGCCTGCATGTATGTAAGTGTACCTGTGTTATGCAGCTCCTATGGAGGTCAGAAGAGGGCATTGGATCCTTTGGAACTAGAGTTATGGATGGTTGTTAGCCACCACGTGGGTGGTAGAGATTGAACCCAGGTCCTCTGCAAGAGCAGCCAGTGCTCGTAACCGCTGAGCCATCTCTCCAGTCTTCATTTGCCCGTTTTTCCTTCTTTTGGGAGTGGTGCTTTTTGAAACAGGGTTCCCCTGTAGTCCCAGCTGGCCTGGAACTGGATATATAGAATAGGCTGGCCTTGAATTCAGAGAGATTTGCTTGTCTCTGCCTCCCAAGAGCTGGGATTAAAGGATGCTCTACCAACCCTGGCTTATTTGCCATATATATATATATATATATATATATATAATTTTTATTTCATTTTTTTTAAACAATAAGTAATAAGTTATGAATACAGGCATCCTTCATGTAAAACCAATTTGCAAGCAGCCATGCCCAAACCCACATCACCCAAGGCTCCCACCATCCAGCTGGAGGGGCTTATATGTACAATCATGTTGTTCAAGTAACCCCTTTTTTTAAAAAAAATTATTTATTTTTAATGTGTATGAGAGTACTGTCTGCATGTAGGTTGGTGCACCCATGTCGTGCACTGCTGTGGAGGTCAGAAGAGGGCGTTGGATTCCCCTAGAACTGGAGTCAAAGACAGTTCTTAGCCACCATGTGGGTGCTGGGAATCGAACTCGGGTCGTCTGTAAGAGCAGTCGGTGCTCTTAACTGCTGAGCCCTCTCCAGCCCCCTTATTTGCCCTTTTTAAGGGAAATGTTTTTGAGTATAAATGATCTAGTATAAAATGCTTCTTATGTTTCCTTGTTCTTGTGTTTTACAGAACGCTGTCTTGAGAAAATCAAATTCTCAAGACCGGGAAGCAGTGCTGCTTTTCTCCTGTCCAGATCCCAGGTAAGCTGCAGTCCCCTCAGCCCTGCAATACCGGCCTTCTCCCTTTCAGACTCTCTCTCTCCAGAACAGCTCCTATTCTTCGTGACACGTCAAGCCATTTTCTCTACTAGGTAAGGAGAGAAACAGAATGTCAGTGAATATCCATCTTTGCACAGCAAGTGCCCTTTAAGGTACACCTAGTACTACTCTCACTACTAGGGGAAGTTTAGCAAGCAAAACACAGCAACAAACTAACCCAGAAAGGATAGAGGACAATAGAATTCGGCAAGTGGGGCAGGAGGAGGCGATAGGTGACACTGCGGCATTAGAGATAGGTAACACACGACTTTAACTGGAATGGTTAGAAGAGGTCTCATGGAGACGTGACGTGAAAAGGTGGTCACTGGAGGTGTTAAGAGAAGGCCATGTGCATACCTGGAGGAAGAAGGCCAAGACAGAAGAAAGGGAGCACAGCCTTAGTGGAGTGAGTATGGAAGATCAGCGTAGGGGGCCACGGTGGCTGGATTCCAAGGATGGAACCAGAGAAACAATGACACAGACAGGCAGACCAGCTTCAGTGGGCTCTTGGGCTGCTGTGAGGGTTCAGGTAGGAAGGGAAGCTGTTGACTAGAACTGAAGCACACAGACCTTCAAACAACTGAGGCTACATATCCAGGATTCTGGAGGTCTCCTCACTGTTCTCGCGTGGGCTTCCCTCACTTGGTGTGCATTTTGCTAACGGTGGGTGTCCTGATGTCTTCTTAAAACATCAGTGTTAGGGCACCCAAATGGCTTCGTTTTAGCTTTAGTCATTCTTTAAGATCATATTGCCGGGCCTGGGCATAGTGGTATACACCTTTAATTCCAGCACTCGGGGGGCAGATCTCTGTGAGTTCAAGGCCAGGCCAGCCTGGTCTACATAGTGAGTTTCAGGCTATCCAGGGGTATAGGGAGACCTTGTCTCAAAAAGACCCCCCCCCCAAAAAAAAAGATCATATTGCCAAATCATTAGAGTAGTAGAGATTGGGATTGACATGCAATTCGTATTCTGAGTTAGTAGAGAAGTAGAGATTAGGATCTCTAATCTCTACTAGTGGAGATTGGGATTGACATGCAATTTGTATTCTGAGTTAGTAGAGTAGTGGAGATTGGGATTGGGATTGACATACAATTTGTATTCTGAGTTAGTAGAGTAGTGGAAATTAGGATTGACATACAATTTGTATTCTGAGTTAGTAGAGTAGTGGAGATTAGGATTGACAGACAGTTCAGTCTAGTCAGCTAGCTAGGCAGCTGCAACCTCCACCTGAGAAATGAGTGATTTGGATGAGGTTGAATTGGTGAAAAGTGGTCGACTCTGGGTTTGTAAATTTTGAAATGAAGCTATGCTGGCTAGCTTTAATTCTCAGTACACCTGGGTGGAGGGGCCTCAACTGGGAAACTGTGTTCACTGGACTGGCCTGTGGCCATGTCTGTGAGGCATTTTCTTGATTGCTGAGTGATATGAGAGGGCCCCAGCCCACTGTGGGCAGGTAGTCCTGTACTGTATAAGAAAGCAGGCCGAGGGGCTGGAGAGATGGCTCAGCAGTTAAGAGTACCGACTGCTGTTAAGAGTACCGGGTTCAATTCCCAGCACCCACACGTTGACTAAGAACCATCTTTAACTCCAGTTCCAGGGGAATCTGACGCCCTCTTCTGACCTCCACGGCATTGTGCGATACATGTGCACGAACCTACATGCACACAGTACACTCGTACACATAAATTAAAAAAATTAAAAAAAACAAAAAAAATGCCAAGCACAGGGGCGGGAGCAAGGCCAGAAGCATGTGCTCCTCCAGGCCTGTTGCTTCAGCTCCTGCCTCCAGGTTCCTGCCCTGAGTTCAACCTTGGGCTCCCTCAGTGATTGCACCTGTGACCTGGCGGCCAATACTCAACTCTTCCTCTCCCCGCTTGGTTTGGTCGCAGTTATTTGTCCACAGCCTAGCCACTCTCAGCGAGAGCTGCCACCTAATTTTGGCACTATTGCTCGTGTGTGTAAGAGGAGATGTCAGGCAACCCCTTCTGATTTTTGCCGAGGATGAATTTGCCAAAAACTGAAGTGAGATGATGGGAGGAGGGGATTGAGAGCTGAGTGTCCGTGTGGGGCTCTGCTGACCTCCTCCCACTGTAAACTGAAGTGAGATGATGGGAGGAGGGGATTGAGAGCTGAGTGTCCGTGTGGGGCTCTGCTGACCTCCTCCCACTGTAAACTGAAGTGAGATGGTGGGAGGAGGAGATTGAAAGCTGAGTGTCCGTGTGGGGCTCTGCTGACTTCCTCCCACTGTAAACAAGTGAGACGATGGGAGGAGGGGATTGAGAGCTGAGTGTCCGTGTGGGGCTCTGTTGACTTCCTCCCACTGTAAACAAGTGAGATGATAGGAGGAGGGGATTGAGAGCTGAGTGTCCGTGTGGGGCTCTGCTGACATCCTCCCACTGAAAACTGAAGTGAGATGATGGGAGGAGGGGATTGAGAGCTGAGTGTCCGTGTGGGGCTCTGCTGACCTCCTCCCACTGTAAGCTGAAGTGAGATGATGGGAAGAGGGGATTGAGAGCTGAGTGTCCGTGTGGGGCTCTGCTGACCTCCTCCCACTGTAAGCTGAAGCGAGATGATGGGAGGAGGGGATTGAGAGCTGAGTGTCCGTGTGGGGCTCTGCTGACCTCCTCCCACTGTAAGCTGAAGTGAGATGATGGGTGGAGGGGATTGAGAGCTGAGTGTCCATGTGGGGCTCTGCTGACCTCCTCCCACTGTAAGCTGAAGCGAGATGATGGGAGGAGGGGATTGAGAGCTGAGTGTCCGTGTGGGGCTCTGCTGACCTCCTCCCACTGTAAGCTGAAGTGAGATGATAGGAGGAGGGGATTGAGAGTTGAGTGTGGGGCTCTGCTGACCTCCCACTGTAAACTGAACTGAGATGATGGGTGGAGGGGACTGAGAGCTGAGTGTCCGTGTGGGCCTCTCTTGACCTCCTCCCACTGTAAACTGAAGTGAGACGATGGGAGGAGGGGATTGAGAGCTGAATGTCCGTGTGGGGCTCTGCTGACTTCCTCCCACCATAAGCCAAGAGTGGATTCTGTATAGATTTTGAGCTTTCAGTTCTGTGACCTCAGCTTAATAAAAGATAGGAGACTTGTTTTCCGATGCTTTAGCAGGCGAGGGTTGGCTCTCACAGGGACAAAGCATACTTCTGAGTTTACGGCATGGCTGTTAGTGGTTTTTCTGGTAACTGTTTCCTGAGGCCCTTGCTGCATAGAAAGAAGCTCATGTTTGCTGTGGATACCTCCTGTGTCAGGCGGCCCTTTGGAGTCCGATACTTACATGCATGGATTGATCAGGTGATCTCTGTGACTCACCATCTTGGCAATAAATGCATCCAAAAGTAGTCTCTTGTCAGGAGGATGGATAATTTTTGGCTAACAAGGCCCATCTGACAAGTATATTCTCACCTGTCAAGTGAGCAGAGAGAATGATCCACACTGAGTTCTTCTGTGCTGCCTCACATCCCAGAGAGCTGGCGCAGTGCCGCAGACTCCAGAGGTGGGATGTGGGGAATGTCGGCGCAAGCACTGCTCTGTTTAGTTTCTCCTTCCCTCAAAGACTCGGATCTCCCCAGTGTGCCTTTCAGCTCTTCACCCCGCTCTGTCCCTCACGGCACAAAGCTGCTTTCCTCACACCTGAATGCCTTTACTCAGTTCTTCCTATTTTTCAAACTTAAATTTAAAGCTTTTCCAAGTTGACATTTGCAGCCTTGGTATTTATGGGTAATTTTCTTACTGATTAAGCCTGTTGCTTATTGCAGTAAGCAAGAACAATGTCTGTGGCTTACACAAGGAAATCATAAAAATTGCTGAATGAACATTAGAAACCAGAGTTGGTAGATTGATGAAATAGCAAGTCATCTGTCATCTCATTACCAGTAGGTAAACATCATCCGACTGTGCCCTGGGGATCCTTTGACTGGTGTTTTCTCTGAATTCTCCATTTTACTAGTGCACTCCGTTCAGTGAGTTTCAACATTTGCAGTGTGCTGTATTTAGTTAGCTTTGATACTGTTTTCATTTACAAATTTATATGAGGCTCCAGTTCATACTCAACCTTTGTGAGAAACTGGAGACTCTCCCTAGAAGAATGTTAACATACTGACAACAGGTTTCATGGGTCATGAAGGCTCTATGGATACAAAATAAGTACTTCTGTTCGATGTTTGAAAGCTACTATGTACTAGGCATTGTCCTAGGTATTAAGAGTGTGATTTGAATAATATAAGAACTGGAAAAAAAAAAATCCCTGTCCTTCAGGCCTTATATTAGGTGGGGAAAAACATAACAGGAAAGATGAGAAAAGGGTGTTGTGTCATAATTCAGAGTAAGACGGTCAGAAATGCCCCCATTGAGAATGTTATGGATGAACAGAGGTTTAAATGAGATGAGGGAGAAGCTTTGATTATGTGGAGAGGAAATGTCCTTTCTTAGGGGAGAGCCTGACTTGGGGATAAGTGTGGCTGGCTAGAGCCACAGTGAAGACCTGAGTAATCAGAGTGTAGCAGGGGAAGAGGACAGAGGTGAGTCAAGCTGAATGAGGAGTGGTTTCCTAGAGGCTTGTAGGTTTTTAGAGCAGTTAGGGTAAGTGTCTAATTGGAATAGGTTACAGGGACCTTAGAAGACAAAGAGTGGGAGACAGTTGACAGAATTTTCATTTGAGGAGTTTTAATATGAATGGGACAGTTAGTTTGAGGCTGAAGAGATTGATCCCTCACCCCCCCACCCCCACCCCCACCCCAAGAGGGAATTGTCAGTTTGCTAATTGGAATGATCTAGTAGGATGGAGTGAATTGCTAGTAGAAGAAAGATGGCAGAACTAATGCGAAGATGCCTTGTGCTTAAAGGGGGTGGGCCCTGTGCACAGATGATTGTCTTTACATTGAGCATTGGTAGTTTGTATCCTCTGTAAGAGGAGGAGAAAAAGGTGCTGGTAGGAGAATGGGAAGGATGTTGTCAGTCTCCTTGGTAATGTGTATGTGATTCCTGTTGTGCCTGCTTGTTTGCTTCAGTTTTCTTTTCTTTTCCTTTTTTTTTTTTTTTTTTTGATTGGTCATGTGCTTATTACCAAATCAGACACACACCCCATTCACGGTGCCACCGGAACACTTAGGAACCTGGGGACTGGGAACATCCACACTTAGGAACCTGGGGACTGGGAACACCCACCCTCCCCACACGCGTTTAGTATCTGTTCCAATTATAGTTTGGCCTCTTTAGAAAACTTTGGGTTTCTAACATTTTCTCTCTGGAAATCATGTAAGTATGCCTGATGGTCTCTGCTTCTTATGTCCCCATTGGCCTGACCTTGTGGGTCCTGGACAAGAGTCTGCAAGCTTGGGCTTAGTCGTCATCCATGTCTAGACCAAATTCTGTATACAAGTCCTTGGAGGTGACACCTTGGATCACAGCCAGCCTGCCTAGCAGCATCTGGCCCACATCCTTGATGTCATTATACTTGTGGAGCAGGGTGATAATGGCCCTCCAGTTCCTTCACATTGCAGCCTGCAGACATTAACCGGGCCATCTCCCTGTCCAGCATGTCCTGCTTCTCCTTCAGTTTCTGAATGGTAACGTTCAAGGGCTTCTCACTGACCCCCTCAGCCTGTTCAGAATTGGGAGATGGCCTCGGGGATCAGAAGGCCCCATGGCACCTTCAGTTCGGTCCTGGCTCAGTCCTCCTGAGCCCCGGGGTCTGAGGTCCCTCGGCTCCTGCTTTGCTGGAGGGTCCAGGGCTGAGGCCTCAGTTTCCTCTGGGAGCTGGAAAACAGCGACCAAGACCAATGCCCTGCCCACGTCTGCTTCAGTTTTCTTAGTAAAGTAAAATAAAAAGTCATGTTTGCATTTATTAGTGAAGGGTGCTGGCATGTTGGATGGGAAAGAAGAGCCCAGGCTTATTACATATTTATATCTGTGTGTGTGTTTGTGTATGTGTATGTGCGTATCATAGTGCACGTGTGTTGGTCAGACAACTGGGGAGCTCCATCTTCAGCTTCCACTGTGTAAGTCTAGGGAATCGAGTACAGGTCAGGTTTGACTGTAGGCACCTTTACTGTTGAGCCATATTGTTGGCCCAGAGTCCTGGTTTTGAGATCAATAAGGTTCATGAAAGTATGAGTTCTTACTGGTGGTTTCCTTTTTTTTTTTAATTAATTTTTTAAAATTTATTTTTGTATGTGTATGAATGTACTGTCTGCATGCAGGTCTGTGCACCCGTGTCGTGCAATGCCGTGGAGGTCAGAAGAGGGTATCGGATTCCCCTGGAACTGGAGTTCTCCTGGAATTGGAGTTTCAGACGGTTCTTGGCCGCCATGTGGGTGCTGGGGATCGAACCCGGGTCCTCTGTAAGAGCGGTCGGCGCTCTTAACCGCTAGGCCATCTCTCCAGCCCCAGTTTCCTATTTTTTTAAGAGAACTACTTTAGTTTATTTAACACAAGTCCTTTTTGCTCTAAGCCAAAGAAAGCCCTTATGATGCTGCCCAATTACAGATCAGGAATAAATGACTAAGGCAACAATGTGGGGTAAAGGCTGCAGAAAGACAAAGGAAAGAAATTCTCCCTTCACTAAGAGCACCATGTACATGCTTCCAGGGGTCAGAATACAAAGCACACTTGGAGAATTTCCCAGTCTTATTTGAGAGCCTGGAGACGGGGGCGAGACAGTTGAGAGCCACCCGTGGGAAAATCCCCCTAGGACAGGAGTGGCTTTGTTAGGGGCCCCACCAATGACTCTTTGTCCCATCACTCTGACTTACTGGTAGTTTCTTATATGCACTGACTATTATACATCCATTACAGGGTGAGTAGTCCTCATCCAGAAATTTAAAAGTCGAAAAGCCCCTGAATCTGTAATATTTTGAATACCAAACTGATGCCATGAAAATTCCTTATGACAAAACTTATTCACAAAATTATTTAAAAATATTGTATGAGGGCTTACAAGATGGCTCAGCAGGTAAAGGTGCTTGCTGTGCAAGGCAGAAGACCTGAGTTTGGTTCTCAGAATGCACATAAAGGAGGAGGGAGAGACTAACTTCTGGAATTCATCCTCTGACATCCATGTGTGCACTGTGGCACATGTACAACAATAATAGTCAATCTTAAAAATGCTTTAAAATACTGTGTGCCTTTACTTCTCTGTGAGGATTCTGACAGAGAGTTTTCCTCAAGCATTCTGAGTAAGGGATCCTGACAGGCTCTATGTGTGGATTCTGACAGAGAGTTTCCCTCAAGTATTCTGGGTAAGGTATCCTGACAGCCCTGTGTGTGGATTCTGACAGTTTCCCTCAAGCATTCTGGGTAAGGGATCCTAACAGGCTCTGTGTGGATTCTGACAGAGAGTTTCCCTCAAGCATTCTGGGTAAGGGATCCTGACAGGCTCTGTGTAGATTCTGACAGAGAGTTTCCCTCAAGCATTCTGGGTAAGGGATCCTGACAGGCTCCATGTGTGGATTCTGACAGAGTTTCCCTCCTTCCTTTCCCTCTCTTTGCATTCATTAATTTGTTTCATGTGTGCATTTATGTTTTTGTGTGTGTGTGTGTGTGTGTGTGTGTGTGTATTTATGTTTGTGGTGTTGCCCATGCCACAGGGCGTGAGTGCAAAGGTCAGAGGACAGTCATCCTTTCCCTCCTTCCACCATGTACGTTCCGGGAATCAGACTCGGGTGGTCAGGCTTCGTGGCAAGTGCCTTTACCCACGGATCAAGCCCTGACACAGAGTTTCTAGACATTGTAGTCTCAAAACTAATTTTAGTTTTAGAAATAATATTTAGTTATAGAAATAATATTTCTATTTTGTCTCATAGGTTTGGAAATACCAAGTAAGAAATTTATATATAGGATGCTGGAAACTTGTAAAATCAAACCACTAATAAATGGAAAACTTGAAACAAATATATTTTTGAGGTTACCAAGAAAATGACCATGAAAACAGTGGGAGTCAAGAAGACCGATGGAAAAGCATTTAGGAGAGAGCTATAGAAAATGTACACTTCAGAAGAGAGATGTAACCAGAGAACTCAAAAAAGAAAAATATACCATGTATGCCCTCAGAAGGGTAAAAAGATTTTTATTCATGTACACAAGATCACTCAGATAGATAGTCAGATACACCAGTGCCTTGAGTGTGAGCAGCACTTCTGTGAAAACTTAGCACTTATGTGTGAGAGAACCCACACTGAGGAGAAGCCCCATAGATGTGACATGTGTGAGAAAACCTTCATCCAAAGTTCAGAGTTAACATCACACCAGAGGATCCACAGTTATGAGAAACCTTATAAATGCAGCAAATGTGAGAAGAGCTTTTGGCACCACTTAGCCCTTTCAGGACACCAGAGAACACATGCAGGCAAAAAGTTTTACACATGTGACATCTGTGGCAAGAATTTTGGTCAGAGCTCTGACCTGCTTGTCCACCAGCGAAGCCACACGGGTGAAAAACCGTATCTGTGTAGTGAGTGTGATAAATGCTTCAGTCGAAGTACAAATCTCATAAGGCACAGAAGAACTCACACAGGTGAGAAACCATTTAAGTGTCTAGAGTGTGAAAAGGCTTTTAGTGGAAAGTCAGATCTTATTAGCCACCAGAGGACTCACACAGGTGAAAGGCCCTACAAATGTAATAAGTGTGAGAAAAGTTACCGACACCGTTCAGCCTTCATTGTACATAAAAGAGTTCATACTGGGGAGAAGCCCTACAAGTGCGGTGCCTGTGAGAAGTGCTTCGGTCAGAAATCAGACCTTATCGTACACCAGAGAGTCCACACAGGTGAGAAGCCGTATAAATGTCTGGAATGCATGAGAAGCTTTACTAGGAGTGCCAACCTCATTAGACACCAGGCAACTCACACTCACACCTTCAAATGCCTTGAATATGAGAAAAGTTTCAGCTGCAGCTCAGACCTCATTGTACATCAGAGGATTCACATGGAAGAAAAGCCACGTCAGTGGTCCACATGTGAGAGTGGCTTCCTCTTGGGCATGGATTTTGTTGCTCAACAGAAAATGAGAACTCAGACAGAAGAGCTGCATTATAAATACAGTGTCTGTGAGCCAAGCTTCCATCATGGTCCAGCCCTTCTTCAACATCAGACAGTGCACATTGGTGAAAAGTTCATCTGCAGCATGAGCGAGAGAGGTCTCGAACTTAGTCCTCCTCATGCATCGGAAGCCTCACAGATGCCTTGACTAGAAAGGAAGTTACAGAACCTTAGAACATGTGTTTACACATCAGAACTCATTAAGATAAAGAACCCCCATTGAATTTCAGATTTTCTTCAGAGTTCAGACTTCATTGGGGACCAGAGAGTGCAGTCTGAGGAACTGTAAGAAAAGCTTTACAGAGTGGCCTGACCTGAACACCTTTATCAGCCACTACAGTGAGAGCCTCCACAGGTGTTCTGGGTTTTGGAAAATGTTCAGTTTGAGCTCAAACTGGGAGCTCAGAAGAAATTCCCTGAGGCAGGAAGCCTTACAGATATGCAACACGAAGTGCTCCGGCCATGCTCAGCCTGTGTCAGGGGCAGAGTTCAGATCAGAGAACTGTCTAATGCCTTGTGTTCACATTCTTCAGACAGTAAGTACATCTCACTGGATGTCACAACATTTTCCCTGGGGAGAAACTCCAGAAGTTATGGAAAAGAGCTTCTAACAGAATCCTGACTTTCTTGCCCATCAGAGAAGCCATCCTGGATAAATACATACTTGCCTTGAGTGTGGCAGAAACATTTATTGGAGAGCCTTACTTGGGTTTGTATCCCCCTAAGCAAAAGTCAGAGGAAAGAGCTTGTGTCCGAATGAGAAAAGCTGGCCTGTTTTTAGTTCTTGGGGTTCCATCAGGGAACTTACATCAGTGAAAACCCTACAAATACTTGGGCGTTTGAGAAGCTAGAAGCTGCTGTCTGATTGGGTCCCAGAGAACTGATGCTGCAGAGGAATTGATCTAGTGGGAGATTAACTGTGGGTGAGAATCTGTCTATAAACAGATGAGAAGAGCTGTTTTCAGAGGTGCTGGAACCTTGTCGAGAAACTTTAAATCGAGTTGGTATGGAAGTAGTTACCCAGAGCTTGTTCTGGGAGGAGCTAGGGCAGGTCAGAGTAGGCCTGATGGGTAACTTGGGTAAAGCTGCTTTTCTTTTATCTGAACTACTTAGGGATTGCTTTACTTTTACTTTTTTTTTTTTTTTTTTTTAAATCCATAAATCCAGTAAACGACAGGAGTGTGATCTTCTGACGTAAGGTAGGGCATGTTGTGTTGGAGGAAAGGAGTCCATTGATTTTTGCCTCCATTTTTTCTTTTAAAAGTTCTTTATTTAATTCCATAGCTAGAGTGGGAATTGTGTGTTAGCAACATAAGAACCATTTGCAAGCTGTGAAAATAACTAAGAATCTGGGGAATAGTTGCTTTGGATTAAAATTCCCAGTAGTTTGTCCCTTTGTAGGACTAGCCCCAGCAAAAGGGAGACTCTTCAGCTGTTTGCTTGCTGTTGAGGCCCGCCTTCAGAATTGTCCTTTTCTCTAAAATATCTGTTACATTATCATTGCTACTTGAAATTTCAAATTCAGAGATTCATTTTTTTTTTCAACCCAAAGTATAGCCCAGAGATGAGGAGGTTACAGTACCTAGATTTTTGTGACTTGCTTTATCATCTCTTTCAATGATACACATCCTCAGCTGCTCCTAGCTCAGGGCAGGTTGAAGCACGAGAGAGCACAGAGATGAGACACAGTGCGGTGCTGATGGAGGAGCAGGACTTCCCAGCTCCAAAGCTCTTGTTCTGTTTCCTTCCACTCCCCTGCTCCTTGTAGCAAAGTTCAGGAAACATTTATGTATTTCAGTTCTGCCAAGGAAAGAAAAATACCCAGGGAAAGGATTGCCATTAGCACAATAGATAGTGTCTACTTGACCTGGAATGTATGATTCTGAGGGGAAATAGGGTTAAGGAAAAGCGTTTGTTTCCAGTACAACAAAGAATTGATTGTCCTTAACATTCTCTACTCTGTGAATCTAAATGGTCACTTCTCAGTGTTTTCCTTCCTTTGGATTAAAAGACGTTTAGTACAAGTACTTCAATTTCTTGTAGTATATGGGTCTCTGTAAACTAATAATTATTTTGTTGCTAGTCAGAACCCCCTGGTTTTGGTATAATTTGTTTAGCAGACCCCATATCAGTTCCAGGGGCTACTAGTGCTATAATTGATGATGTTGGTTAGTTGCTCCTTTGTGGCTGTGAGCGCTCATCCTGATGGATGCTCGATGACCATCGTCTTGGGGGCTTGTGAATGTAGCCCACAAAGAACCTGCTTCTGGGAAGTTTTTCTCTTGGAAAACAGGTTCTCTAAGTTTATTCTGACATTTTCCAGTAATATTTACAAATAGCTCTTGTTCTGTGAAAAGTTGCCCAATGTGATAAACACACAAGATACTATCACTAATGTAAGTTTAACAATTGTGATACTTAAAATAATACTGGGTATTTGGCATGGCAGTAATCAAAAATAGTTGTATGGCTGCTCATTAGTCAGTAGGCAGACCACAGAGAAAGGGACAAAGTGTCATTAGCAGGCCAGTGACTTACCCTTCCTTCAGCTAATCTTGCTGGTAATTGTAGTCTCTAAGTAATTTAATAATGGACCATCCCTCAAATAGAACTTTGGGGATGTAAAAGCCCAAGGACTTTTAAACCATGGTGGGAAGGTGTTGGTATTACCCATATAGCATAACCTGAGGTTAGAGAGGACCACTGGGGACCCCTCAACCAAAACTAGAAGGTGATTCTGGGATGGATGGAGGCCCCTGAAGCAGTGCCAACCCAAGTCTACCTCAGGTAAGTAGTTAGAGTAACCTTTTCAAGGTTTCAGACCAAAGGAGATAAGTTACGTTCTCTCCATGCACCACTATGCTTTCATGTTTTTATTTTCCTTTAATTCTTAAATAAACATTTGTTCTGAAAAACTCTATTCCTGTCTCCTCTGTACTGTGAGAAATTAGCCTGTCCTACACGGCATCAGGATACCAGGTGTTCTTGCATTGGTGGTGTAGTGATAGCCACTGGACAACCTCTTACCATTTCAGGAGGTCTGGATACAGAGGCATGGAACCCTGGAAGGAGCTTCTCCTTTGCTGTAGACATGAGGTCCTTCTGGAGTTTTCTTAGGGCCAAGAGCTTGAGATGATGCACTAGGGTCTGCTAAAATTCTGCAAAAACCCTAAGTCAAACCCCCTCAAAACACCAAAACATTTGACAGCCTCAACATTGGGAAAACAGGACTGAAGCTCTGCTTGCATGTAGCTGCCATCCAGGACAAACCCTCCGGGCCCTTAGCACAGGGTTCCCCCACAACCCTTCTTGTTTACATCAAGGCAAGTTAAGAGCACTGGCTAAGCCACGTTACAGAGTAAATAACATTTACGAATGAAGACAGTGAGGGGCTGGAGAGATGGTTTAGTGGTTAATGGAACTGGCTGCTCTTGCAGAGGATCTAGGTTCAGTTTTCAACACCTAATGGGTCCTAACAACACTCCCTGGAGTTGTAGCCAAAACACTCATACACATAAAATTGAAAAGTTTGGTATGGTGGCACATACCTTTAATCTTAGCATTCAGGAGGCAGAGGAAGGTAGATCTCTGTGAGTTCAAGGCCAGCCTGGTAGCTGGGGCTAGAGGGAGACCTTGACTCAAAAAGACAATAAATAAATAAACAAATAGGTATGGTGGTACATGCCTTTAATCCCAGCATTCGGGAGGCAGAGTTGGGGATCTCTGAGATCCAGGCCAGCCTGGTCTTCATGGTTCCAGGCTAGCTGGGGCTGCAGGGAGACTTGTTCCAAACACTCCTCCCATCCCCCAAAGTTGATTTCTGGCCCCTATACACACTCATGTCTAGTCGTGTGAACAAATGGACATGTGCTAAGTCAAAATGGGAATGGAATAATGTGGGCATGGTAGCTTACTCTGAGCATTGAGGAGGTGGATGGAAGTAGAGGGACCAGCAGTTAGAGGCCAACCTTGGCTAGTTAGGTCAGTCTGCACTACTGCTTCATCAATTAATATAATAGTGGGGATAGGAGGACTCCATTGGCAATGACTGGGAACATCAAATTGAAGATTGGTGCCTGGTGAGGGAAAAGCTATTTGGGGCCCTCCACCTTTACTTTTGAACCTCAAAGCAGTATGCTCCCTAGCATTGCATCTCAGTTGTCATCCCCCCCCCAACACCTTGTACCTTGTAACAGGATAATACTGACTCTTCCCTCTTTTTCTTGATTAAGACGGGGCCTCAAGTAGCCCAGGCTGGCCTTAAACTTATGTAGCCAAGAATGACCATGAACAACTGGTCCTCTTATACTGGGATTATAGGCATGTGCCACTATGCCTAGTTTATGAGGTGCTTGGGATGAATCTAGGGCTTCATGCATGCTAGGCAAGCACTTTACCAACTGAGAGCCCTATAGACATTTCCTTAACTCGTGTTGCCCCTCTCACCATCTTAAAATTTTAGGCTTTCATGAAGGCCTTCATTTTCATTCTTACTAAAATTATTAAAACTCAAGCAAACCCAGTGATTTACATGAATCTTAGCACAAGGGGACAGTGACTGGAGTTCCTCCCTTGGGTAGACTAGATTTGTAGGACAGAGGTTAAGGAATAGTCTACCTGAGTAGACTAAAAAAAAGATTCCAGTTTCCTTGATGTAAACAAGAAGGGTTATGGGGGAAACCCCGTGTAGGGGCCTGGGGGCAGCCTGGAGGGACAGTGGGTTTGTCCTGGATGACAGCTACATGCAAACAGCCTCAGTCCTGACTTTTTTGAATTTTGAGACAGGGTCTCCCTTCAGCCCCAGCTGTTGTGCAACTCACTATGTAGACCAGGCTGGCCTGGAACTCATAGAGATCTGCCTACCTCTGTCTCGAGTGCTGGCCAGGAGCCTCATTAGAATTAATAGAGGAGTGAGCACCACCACGCCCAGCCTGAAGATTTAAAAAAGTGAATTCTACCAGCCATTGGTGATTTTGGAAAAGGTGCTATGATTGGAGTGAGATTTCAGCCCAGAGAGACTGAGTAATAGCAGATGAAGCTAACCCAGACTGCAACCCACAAAAATGGAATATTAGCTCATTTTATGTAATTAAATCTGCCAGTTTATCACAGTAACAAAACATTTGTAGGCCATGTGAGCAGACAACTTTGTCTTTTTGCTGCTGCTCATCTGTGTAGAAAGCCAGAAATCTGCTTTCTCATTTCACACCAGACGTCCAGAGCCACAGAGGCACCTCTTTTATAATCTCTTATTCATAAATGACTTTAGTTTTGTTTCCATGTATTTATTATTGATTGAAACAGGGTCTCACTATATAGCCTGAACAGTCATTAAACTTGTGGTCTTCCAGGCTGGAGAGATGGCTCAGTGGTTAAGAGCACTGACTGTTGTTGCAGACGACCCTGTTTTCATTCCCAGCACCCACATGCCAGCTAACCACTGTCTGAAACTCCAGTTCCAGGGGAAGTGACACCCTCTTCTGATATTGGGCATTGCACATGTACACTTACATACACACAGGCAATACATGCATATGCATACAATTTTAAAAAAGTTTAATAAGTAAACAAACTTGATCTTCCTACCTCAGCTTCCCAAGTGCTGAGATCACAGGCAAGTGCCACCATGCCTGAAAATGTTTTATTTTTAAAATATTACACCCATTGAGTAGATAAAAGTTCACTTATATTTCTGGCTTAATACTCTGCCACGTTTTTGTATCAAACTTCTCAAATGTTTGTTAAAATTTTCACAGCCAGGCGTGGTGGCACATGCCTTTAATCCTAGCACTTGGGAGGCAGAGGCAGGCTGATCTTTGTGAGTTCAAGGCCAGTAGAGTGAGTTCCAGGACAGCTGTGGCTACAGGGAAACCCTGTCTTGAAAAGACCAAAAAAAAAGTTTTCACTTGACAGGCTTTTGGCCCATACATACTTCAATGTGTGTGTCCTAGCAACTTGGGACTTTAATTTGCACATTGCCATGTCTAAGGAGGTAATATGCATCTCACACTAGGTCATCTCAGGCAGCACATGGTGTCTACTTGTCTCAGTGATTATGCTACGTTTACTTGTTTAAAGCACTTCTTTAAGGAAATCAAGGTCCCCAACTCAGTAATAGTTGATAACTTCAGTACCTCACTTTCCCCAATAGATGGGTCATCTGGACAAAGGATAAACAGAAACACCTGAATTAACTGATATCATCCATCTAATGAACCTAACAGTTGTCTACACAGTATTCCACCCAGACACCAAAACACACATTCTACTCAGCAGCACATGGAGGGTTTTCTAAAATAGACCACAAAACAAATCTTAAAAATTAACTACAGTGCAATAAAGTTTAAAATCAACAGCAAAAGAATCTCTAGTAATTGCACAACTCATGGATATTAAGCAACACAATATTGAATGAGAGTGGGTCAAAGAACCCAAGAGGAGATTGTCAGTTTAAACAGACCCATAATGTATGAAGAAATTGAAAATTAATGAGACCTCCCGACTAAAAAAAGCCCAGGTCCAGATGGTTTCATAGCAGAATTCTATAAAACATTTAATAAAGAGGACTTACAACCATTATTCCATTATTACTAAAACTATCCAGAAGGATACAAGCAGAGAGAAATCTCTCAAATTCCTTCTATGAAGCCAGCATAACTCTAATAATAAAACCAGGCAAGGATGGTTACAAAAAAGAGAACTACAGACCCATTTCATTAATGAACTCAGATGCAAAAAAATTCTCAACAAAATTCTTGCAAACCGTATACAGACCCAGATAAAAAAGATCATTCACCATGATCAAGTTGGATTCATATCAGAGATGCAGGGATGGTTCGACATACGAAAATCAGTAAATATCATAAAAATGGACTGAAGGACAAAAACCACACCATCATCTCAATTGATGCAGAAAAGGCCTGTGATAAAATCCAGCATCCCTTCATGATTAAAGTATTAGAGGGAATTGGACTGGAAGGATCATTCATTACCTGGGTGTGGTGTCGCACACCTTTAGTCCCAGCAGAAACAGGTGGATCTCTGTGAGTTCAAAGCCAGCCTGGTCTACATAGCGAGCTCCAGGCCAGCTGGGACTAAAGGGAGACCCTGTCTCAGAAAAAAAAAAAAATCTTGAAATGAAAACCAAAACACAAAAACTTTTTTTTTTTTTAATAATAAAATAAAAAAACAGATCTTAGCCGGGCTGGTGGCGCACACCTTTAACCTAGCACTTGGAGGCAGAGCAGGCGGATCTTTGTGAGTTCAATGCCAGCCTGGTCTACAGCGTGAGCTCCGGCCAGCTGGGACTAAAGGGGAGCCCTGTCTCGAAAAGACCAAAAAAAAAAAAAAAAAAAGAAAAAAGAAAAAAAGAGAAAAAAAAAAAAAAAAAAAAAAAAAAAAAAACTGGGGGGGGGGGGCAAAAACTCCTATCCAGTAGACAGGAAGAAATAATAAAAATCAGCGGACATTAATGAAATAACAACCGAGAAAACTATGCAAAGAATCAGTGCATCTGAGAGCTAGTTCTTTTAAAATATAAATGCGATAACAGACACTTAGCCGGCTTACTAAAAGAAAGAGCAGACCCAAATTGACAAAATCAGGGATGAACAGGACAACGTTATATAACAAAGAAATACAGAACATTATAAAGCAATACTTTTTTTTTTGTCTTTACCAAAGACTCCCTGGGATTCGTTCTGCTGAGCCTCAGGTTCGACAGTAAGAGAGAGGCTTGTGAAAAAAAAAAAATCTGTAGTAGGTGTTTTTGGTACATAGAGGTGAAAAGCGAAAACAAACCAGGAGGCTTCATTCTAAAATCGGACCGTGGTATGTTGAGGGGATTATCCCAGACAGCGTGGTTGGAAGAGCAGGTTTGCACCGACTGAGTCGCGGGTCTCCGTCTTCTAGGAATGTCTGGGAGCTGTTCTCTCCCTGAAGCGCTGCTGTAGCAATAGGGAGCACTAACGAGGAAGGGTGGGAATCTACGATGGTTGTCTTGGAAATATCCCAGAGTATTAGTGACCCAAGCCAAGAAAGCTGGAAACACAAATTACAGATTAAGAGGAAAAGGGGACGAAGGGAGATGCAATATGGAAGGATTCCTGTAGAGCACGTCCCAAGAGTAGCTCGCGCCGCCTTCTTAGCGCAGTAGGCAGCGCGTCAGTCTCATAATCTGAAGGTCCTTAGTTCGAACCTCAGAGAGAGGGCAGGCTTTTATTAGCCGGTAAATATCAGCACAGGATACTGGCACGACCACTTCGGAGTTGACCCTTGGTGTGGTGGGCGTTCTCCCCATCTTTCTGTGTTGTACTTTATGCTGCTCAGACTCCTGGGGCAGAGGTGTCTTCGAGGTACCCGGAGTGATTGACCCCACAGTGGATCGGCTGATCCCGGGGCCTGGCGAAGTGCCACTGGGATGCTGGGAGCCTACTGCGTGCGGAGCTCTGAGCCTAGTGGAGGGAAGTCAGCTTTGTTAACAGAAGGAAGACCGGGCTAGCGGAACCGGATCTCCGGCTAGTGACCTGGGAAGCCCGACAGAACTGGGAGAATCCTGGCTGTGAGGCTTTGGGGCTGACAGCAGGAAGGAGTATGTGGTGCGGGCTGGCGCAAGAGTCAGAGGAGACAGGTAAAGCTAGACAAGAAACAAATCCGGGCTCAGCGTTAGGATTTTTTTTTCTTCCTCAAATCCGTTGAAAATTTGGTGTATCTTGATTCGATCGTATCCATTCCACTCCCTCACCAAACTGAACTGAGAGTCCCATTTTAGATATCGGGCTTTTTTTTTTTTTTTTTTTTTTTTTTTGAGACAGGCTTTTTTACTAAAGTAGTCAAATAGGTCAATTTCATATGATTGTACAAGTAGTCAATCCTGGGACTCGTTTATGTTAACTTACACATAACGACGAATGGGAATATCTGTTTCTTTCATAGCTCCCCGTATGCAGAGAGCGGAGACATTTTCCAGAACATTCTTGTCTCCCCAAATAGCAGACAAACAAGTGAGACCTATTAAATTAGCCTAGTTAACCTTGCTGAGCTCAAAGATCCCCCCCCCCCCCGCCCCGCACCGCCAACCTCTGTAGAGTCTCAATCGTGTCTAAAAGGGGAGAGTCCTGGACAGGATTCAGAACCTTGAAGGATGCTTTTGGGGGTAGTTTAACAGCGAAGATTTGTAAAGTTCTCACTGCGAATAGACAGGTTTGCCAACATCGGAAATTACTGTTTCAGAATGGGGGACAGGGAGTTGATGGTACAAGACCCCACAGAGCTCTTGGCTCCAGGGGGTCCTAAGTGGTCACGTGGCCTCCGTCCAGCGCGTGGACGCCGTGGGGCGCTGAGCGCGGGGTCCTATGCTTAGCGTCGGTCGCGTGTCTGCGATTGCAAAGACTCATTTCCAAATTCCAAGTTCTCTAGTTCTCCTAGAGTCACTAGGAGGACGGAGTGAGCGGGGTGCTGGTCATGCAATTCAGAAACCGAGGACAAGAAGGCCAGGGCTCCCCTGCAGGGAGCAGGACCCTGCGGGGACCCAAGGCAGCCTAGCACAGCGCCTCAATAAGTAAGCTTCGGGAACAGCTGCAGCTGCCGCGTGGGCCAGAGCCAGGTCGGAGCCAGAGTCCCGCTGCGCATCGCCAGAGCGGATGGCGCCTGGGGACGCTGCCCTGGGACGCCGGGACCTGCAGGCCGGACCACGACCTGCGGGGAGGGGCGGATGGGATAGGCAGATCCCCGGAACCGCCATCCACGGCGTCATCCAAAGGTTCTGGCAAAGGGAGGAATCAAAGTTTCCCTTCTGGGAGACTGGGAGGAAGTTGTGAACTAGGGGAGTATCCAGGGAAGACGGGAGAGCGGGTCAGGCACAGGGCCCTGAGCACGTTGTGTGGACTGTACGGAGTCAGTGTCCCAGAGTCTCACAGCCCTATGACAAGAGTCAGTGAAACGGAGATGTTTGTGGGCTTTGTACAAATATTCCTTCTACTGAGAGCTTGGGCTTAGAACTAATTGAGAGTCATCACTTTTTCCAACTGTAAGACAAAATTAAAAATGGAAAGATTTCCAAGAAACTGAGCAGTTGGCACTATGTGGCCGGTTAGCTCAGTTGGTTAGAGCGTGGTGCTAATAACGCCAAGGTCGTGGGTTTGATCCCCGTACGGGCCATAAGGTTCCTTTTCTGTTGTTGTTGGCCATTTTTAGACAGGGTCTTCTTGTAGCCTGTATCCCAAGCTGGCCTGGAATTCACTGATTTTTGTCCTTGAACTGACAGAAATCCACCTGCCTCTGCCTCCTGAGTGCTGGGATACAAGGAGCACACCACCAAGACCAGCCTTAAGTTTATGTTTTTTATTTTTATTTATTTTTTTGTCTTTTCGAGACGGGGTCTCCCTGTAAGCCCCAGCTGTCCTGGAACTCACTCTGTAGACCAGGCTGAACTTGAACTCACACAGATCCGCCTGCCTCTGCCTTCCGAGTTTGGGGATTTGGGGATTAAAGGTGTGTGCAGCCACCACCACTGGCAAATCAATGATTTTTAAATTGCAGATCTTTGTAATTAAACAAACAAACACCTACTGGAGAAGAGAAACCAGAGTTTTCTACAACTGACATAGATCTATCTAAGCAACACCACTGTCAAGGTGCGCCATGTCCTTTGATAGAGCCTTCAGCTGCAGTCTGTGTTTGTGATGTAGTGTCCTGGAAAATGCACTTGGAATAGAGAACCCAGGAGGACAACAATCTGGAAGCAGAGCAAAAAAGAGAAATTGAAACCTGGGCTTCTCACCACTGCTCCCCATTCCCCCCCCCATGTTTCCAGCCGCACAGACCCCACAGATGGGTTTCCCACCTCTGCGTTCACTGGCTTCCTGCAGAGCTGTGTGGAGGAGGAGATGGCTAGGTAATTCCTCCCAGAGCAACCCCAGTCCAAGCCTGTCAGCATGGCTGTCCAGCTGCTTACTGAGGCCCAGACCATCCTCTGGGAGAAATCTGCCCTGACAGTTTTCTGAGGTGGAGTTGTGTCCCTTCCAGTGCTCCCACAGGGCCAGGCACTGTGCTATGGCTTTGACACAAATGCAGGTGTCCTGGTGTCTGGGTGGTCTTCCCCATTATAGAATAAAAGGGAAATATCAAGACAATATAATGCAATGAATCAGATATTCTCCTAGATAGTTCTCTAAATTTTAATTAATTAATCACAGTGCTGGGGATCTAACACAGGGCTTCATGTGCTAGGCCAGTCCACACCATTAAGCCATGGCCAGCCCCTAGGTAGGTCGACACAGGAGGTGAATTTGATGAATGTCCAGGCAGAGACAAGAGTGTCTTTGGACCTACAGGTAGGAGGCAGGCTTTCCCCACACAGTGTCTTTTGGGCAGATAAGCAGTAAATAGCAGTCCATTTTTCTGAGTATCCCTGAGGCTCAATGGGGCCTGATGTCTCCAGAGTTGGGATGGTGGTGGGCGGTAGAGCATGGTAAATACATGCAGAGTCAGGTTAATTCTGAAAGGCTGAACTTCACTGAGACTGAGCCATCTGAAGTGATGGGAATTCCCACTCCACTCACCTGTAGTGGAGAAGAGTGAGCCAAGCCCTCTCCACCCCAGACCACCAAAGGGACTGCTCTAGAGATGCTGACTACTTGAGAGATCAGAGCACGTTATACTGGGTGTTTCTAGAAGTACTGTTTATGAAACCTTAGCTTTCAGCAGACACACACAGAATAAATGTGGTCAAGGCCTTCCTCAGTAGTGCAATTTAAGGATTCAGGCAATAGTAGTCATCCAGGGAAGGCAGCTTTGGGTCATTAACTCACTGGCTCTGTGCTGGGCACATAGGTCTCCTGCTCCAGTCCTGGCCTGAGTGTCCCAGGGCAGAACCTAAAGGCAGATGTGTCTATGTATGTATCTATGTATTGCCCTCTCTCCGTCTATGGCATTAGGCAATTGAGGAAAATCTTTCCGGAGTGCTGTCCCAATCCGCCCTTGCTCACCCTCGGCTTGGCTGGGTCCCTTGTTCTGATGTCTGTTTCCTTTTCAAAAGTCAGCTGAGGCTTTCCCCATTGTGTTTACTATTGAAGCACTGTAACCGGAACAGCTGTGGAACAAGGTAGGTTCTCAGGATTTATTGTTAGAGAAAAAAATCAGTGAATGACTGCTCCCTCCTTTCCAGGCTCAGCTACAACCCAGCAGCTTCAGAGCACCTAGATGAGAAGGGCTCTGCCTGCCTCCTCCATCACATGGTAGGATGGCCAGTTTAAACCTGCGGCATTCAGCGGGACCTAAGTGTGCTCACTACTATCCCATCAGATCACTGGGAATTGGTCATCACCACCATCAGCAGCCCTGGGCTTTTTGCTCTCGTTCCTTGCTATCTCTTCCATCCTTCCCTTTCATCACCCAAATGTAGCAAGCTCTGGGTGGAAAAGAAGCCCACCTTGCCTTCTCTGGGGTTGGACTGCAGGACCTTCCCAGAGTTCACACAACAGGCTGCCAGCCCCATCACGGGGGCAACTCCCACCAGCAGATTCACACTGAAGTGCTGAATCTTTTTCTTTAGAGAAGAGGAGGAATATTTTGTTTCTTACTGTGCTGCAAAGCTGTTGCTTCACTGTATAGAGACAGCAGCAGACGGTGCAGCCTGATGTGTGACCCCATTGAACCGCACACGTTCCTGCTCTCTCGGGGAAGATCATTACGTCTTCTGATCTAAATCCAGGATGGATACCAGTAAGTTCACTGTAATGCTGAAATATGGAATTTTTTTGCCGAATAGGGGAGCTCAGGCTCCAGTGTAAATACCTACTGTGAAGCATGATAAAAAAGCCGCGCACTGTGTTCTCTGGTAACGTTAGGAAGCTGAGGGGACTCTCTTCCAGTGGCAGTGCTGAGAGTTGTTTCTTTTCCACCACCATTGCTGTAAGTTATTCACAGTCTTCTGTCCACCACTAATCCAAGCCGCCGCCTCTGCTGCAGACGTTGCTTCACATGGGTTCACTGCAGCTGGGTGTTCCCTCCTCAGTGGAACTCACTATTTCTCATGTGTCTTCACTCATTGGCTCATCCAGCGCTGAAGGCTGCTCAGTGTCATCCTGACCAGCCAGCCATCTTCACAAGGGGATGTGCGGTGGAGGCCTGGATCACTCCAAGTGCTTCCTGAACTTCGGTTCCCTCTTCTGGTGGAAGAGATGAGAGTTGGGCTGGAGGCTCCCACACCTTCTAAAGCACCACACACATCCCACTTTGTGATTTTGTCCCAGCTTCAGGCAAGTACAGTAACGAACATCACCCAGGCTTCCTGTGCCAAATTGCTGGTTCCCACTGTTCCAACACCTCTCTCTGTTCTCCATTCATCTTTCTCTGTGAATTTATGCAGCTAGAGCAGAGGGGCTCCAGGCCCCGCCAGGCAGAGCGGGCAAGGCACCAGGGAGGTGCGGGCTGCAGGCCATTACAGCACTACCACAGCGTAGAATCCGAGGGCCACTGCTTTGACCCTCTGCCCTAAAGTGCTGAGTGCTGAGTTGTATTCTCCAAGCACCTTGCATCCACCTGCAGCTTCTAAGGAACATGTAAGGGGTAAACGCACTCTTTCAGCCAGTACTTAACCTGAAGACTTTTACATCCAGAAGCAATGGAGTCTGTGCCCTCCAGGCTTCAGCTGCCTCTAAGACTCTGAGCTCAGGGACAGGCAAGGTTGCAGCTGTCCTTTGGACACTCTTCTCTCCATCTTGTGATTCAGTCTTCTGGCTTTCCCTCCCCCCAGAAGTCTCCTCTTCCTGCTCTCCTTTGGTGAACAGAAACACTTGAGATTCTCCAGTCATTAACCAGTGAATGAGTGGGTGAACAAGGAAATCCTTCCTAAGCGTGTTTCCAGTCTCTCCCACCCTGTTTTGCCCTCTGTGTCCACATGACTGGAGACATTCCCTCTACAAAATCCACAGAGAGCCTGTGCTTCTCTGTTACAAATGCCCATAAGAGACTTGTTGGGCTTGTTTTTTCATGTAGTCCAGTTGAATTTTGGCAACAAAATTTATCTCCGAATCTGCCCTTTCCGGATGTAATGAAGGCTTTTAGTACTTTTCCTGGAGGTCCAAGATTTGGTAAGTGGTAAGGTCTGAGCTAAGCAGATGTGTGAGTTTCAACACTGAGCTCTTCCTCTGCTCTAACTCCCCTCTCCCGGCTGGTCTCCAGGGGGACTCACCTCAATACAGCAAATATCTAATTTCCTACCCCAGAACCCCCCCTCCCCCCGCCCCAGCCAACCTGTGGCCTTGCACTTGGACCTCCATGTTCAGTCCCCAGACCTACAGCCAGGGCTCTGTTAGCTGGGTCGGACCTGCACTGTCCAGTCCTGCTCAGCCCTTGGGGCCAGGCTGCAGAAAGAAACCTGAGAAAGAGAAATTGGATGTCTTCTAGAGATCACAGCACCTGGAGGAAACTGACCAAATGGTTAGAGCGCCACAACCGCCTTCAGCGGGCGTTTGCGGGGTTCTACTGCGCGCGCCCCCACGTGCAGATCCAGAGAAGAGTGCAAAGCACCCTGCCTGCAGTCTGGTGCTTCCTTAGTATATTAAAAATCTCGTCACCTGGGAACCCGAGGTGCAGGGGTTAATCCTCAGACAGCCAGCATCTTGCTGGGGCCTCTCTGCTCTGAGGAGCATTCATCCCAGGCTGAGGGTGGCGGTCGCTGTCATGGGTCCCCTTCCCTGATCTTGGTACTAAGAGCAGAGCCAGTGCAGGCGAGGGCGGGTGACCCGAGGTTCGGGACAAGAGCACCGGCTGCCGGTGATCTTCCAGAAAGAAAGGTTTCCAAGGGAAACGTGTCCAAGATCTTGGGTTTCAGATTCCAGCCCGAAGAAGGCCAGCGCGGGATCCCAGGTTCCCTGGGGAACTTCCCAAGTTAGGAGCGTCCTCTGAGGAGGCCCCAGGTCAGAGCGGATAGGCAGGAGGTCCGGGTTCAGCAGGGTCCAGCCACCTGGGCAGGGCTGTCCCAGGAGGGTTGAAGTTGTTTGGAAAAGCAGGCAAAGAGGAGGGGAGGGTGAAGTATTGTTGCCAGTTGTAGTTAGGGCCGCTGTCTGGATTCGGCTGGGTGGGTAGGACTTTTCCCACTGTGAGGGTAATTGGAAAAAAGAAAGCAGAAGACGTGCACTGTTTCCGCCCGGTTTCGAACCGGGGACCTCTCGCGTGTGAGGCGAGCGTGATAACCACTACACTACGGAAACGAGGTAAGCAGTTTCCTTAGCCGTTTCACATCCAAGACCAGCCTTGCAGTCGTGCGAAGGTGACACACAGTGTAGATCCACGTTAGCTGAGACAAGAGCAGAACTAAACCACAGACGAAGCCCAGGGAAAGAATTGAGTACCAGGCTGGGCTGCAGGGAGAACGTGGGGAGAACGAGGCCCAGAAGCAGGGATCCCCCCCCCCCGTAAGACACATCCTGCGTTGCTGAAGAATCGCACGTGGAAAACATAGGAGCGGAAGAGAAGGAAAGTACAGACACCCCAGACCCGTGAACGAACCTCTAGCTGCTGACGACCTTTGGAGAGAATCGGTCAGGCGCTTAACTGGTTACAACGTTTTAGGTAAAGGCGTTCAGTGTCCACACAGCCTAGAAGTAGGAAATCCGGACTCGTGGGAAAAGGAACGCGGTTCTGGAGATGCTGAAGGTAGAGGTGGTCCCCGCGGTGCTCCAGAGCAGAGCCGGGCTGTGGCAGCTCCCCACCCCGTGGGCAGAACGACCCTCCATCAAGTCGCAGAGCGGGGGAGGAGATGGACCAGGAGAGAAGATCCCAGAGAGGTCCTTACAGTGCAGACGCAGTGAGGAGGTTTGAAGGGGAAAATTCTCCAGCGGGTGGCGCCCACGGTGTTGTGACAGAGTGGAAGAATCAGTGGAGACGTTCATGAGCGTGGGTAAAATGAGTGTATTAGTGGGTGCTGAGCTGGAGTGGAGTAAAAGGTAGGAGCCTACCGTAAAGGGCAGACTGGACGTGTGCAAGCATTGGCACTACCCACTTTCAGGAGGCTCTTAGCATCCCAACAGAACTTGCAACTCTTAAATAAAGAGTAAATGCAAACGACTTGTAAAGATAGAAGCTGGAGGATGTGGGCGTCGATCCCACTGCCTCTCACATGCTAAGCGAGCGCTCTACCACTTGAGCTAATCCCCCACCCACAGAGGGAATGGCGTTCTTTGTTCCAAAGAAGTTATTACAGAAGCTGTAATAACTACACAAGTTCCTAGAAATTATTAATAAACAGTCCTGAATGATCAATTGGTCAAAGGAAAAATTAAGGGAGAAAAAAGTATTCCTGGAATTAAATGAAAAGGCGAATACAAAACAACAAAACCTCGGGGACATTTTTAAAAAGTATAGGGAAGTTTATAGCTCTAAGTGCCTACATTGAAAAATCTGGAAAGAGATCTTGCCTTTGGACTCTGGAGAGAAGCCTTCTGTCCACTGTCTCCACTCCTTTTTCATATAGTGCTTGAAACTCTTGCTAGAACAATAAGACAAGAGAATGAAATCAAAGGACTACAAATCGGACAAGTAGAGGTCAAATTATCTCTTTTTGCAGATGATGTGATATTATAACCAAGAGATGCCCAAATATCCACCAGAAGCCTCCTAGAAATGATTAACACTTTCAGTAAAGTGCTAGGTTAAAAAGTAATCTACAAAAGTAAGTAGCCTTTATGGAAACAGAAGGCTGAACTCGAATGTCTAGAACAAGAGAAGATCGCAAATCATTCCTGCGTTCAATCTTCTGCTCAAATTTGGAGAAAGTTCTATGGGTGCCGAACAGAAAGTATATTCTTTGGTGCTTGGGTGAAACATTCAATAGATGTAGACTCTACTTAAAATCTATAATCTGAAATACTGGGGTATTGCAGGGTAACCAAGGGCGGGGGGTGGGGGGGTGTTAAGGGGAGAGGCTTAATTAACTTTGATTTAGCTGGTCCGTGGTGCTGTATAAACTATGGCCATCACCATTCTTGCCAAGCAAGACTATATCTAAAAACTATGGTCATCGCCATTCTTGCCAAGCAAGACTATATCTAAAAATAACGAAAATAACTGTTGATGGGTGTTTCTGTAGGTTAGCGGTCTTCACACTCGCCTAACACGCGAGAGGTCTCTAGTTCAAATCCCTGGGAAACAGCAGTGTTTTCTTTGGCTTTATTTTGGCGTTCAGATTCACCGTACAGCAACGATGGGGGACTCGGCTATGTTAAAGCAAGAACAGCCTGGCCCTGCACGCGCCGCGCAGAAATTTACGACACCAACGTTTTCCAGCGCCCACTGTCTTCTGAGTCTCCTTCTCTTATGCTACAGAGATATCGCTTTTGAGCTCTACTCTGGTTGGTTTTAAGAAGGAGAAACCTGGGCTCTGCCTTTCCAGCCTCGAAGGTCAGCGCAAGCTAGATCCTGTAGACAGTAGCTGTGCAGGTTAGTACCACCTGCACAGGGAACAAAGAACACCATTCCCTCCGTGGGTGGGGGATTAGCTCAAGTGGTAGAGCGCTCGCTTAGCATGCGAGAGGCAGTGGGATCGACGCCCACATCCTCCAGCTTCTATCTTTACAAGTCGCTTGCATTTACTCTTTATTTAAGAGTTGGAAGTTCTGTTGGGATGAGCCTTCTGAAAGCGGGTAGTGCCAATGCCTGCACCCTTCGAGGCTCCCTTTACTCAGCACCCGCTAGCACACTCATTTTAAACCTACGAGCAGACGTCTCCACTGATTCTTCCACTCAGTCACAACACCGTGGGCGCCACCCGCTGGAGATTTTCCCCTCAAACCTCCTCACTGCGTCTGCACTGTAAGGACCTCGGGCCTCTCTGAGATCTTCTCTCCTGGTCCATCTCCTCCCCCGCTCTGCGACTTGATGGAGGGTCGTTCTGCCCACGGGGTGGGGAGCTGCACAGCCCGGCTCTGCTCTGGAGCACCGCGGGGACCACCTCTACCTTCAGCATCTCCAGAACCGCGTCCTTTTCCCACGAGTCCGGATTTCCACTTCTAGGCTGTGTGGACACTGAACGCCTTTTCCTAAAACGTTGTAACCTGTTAAGCGCCTGCCCGATTCTCCCCAAAGGTCGTCAGCAGCTAGAGGTTCTTTCGCGGGTCTGGGGTGTCTGTACTTTCCTTCTCTTCCGCTCCTGTGTTTTCCATGAGCGATTCTCCCGGCAACGCAGGATGTGTCTTTCGGGGGGAATCCCTGCTTCTGCGCCTCGTGCTGCCCACGTTCTCCTCAGTACTCATCTCAATTCTTTCCCCGGGCCACCATCCGCCGTCTTATTCTTCCTGGGCTTCGTGTGTGGTTTGGTTCTGCTCTTGTCTCAGCTAACGTGGATCTACACTGTGTGGCACTTTCGCAAGAATACAATGATGGTCTTGAATTTGAAACAGCTGTCATTGCTGACTGTCTTGTTTCTGTAGTGTAGTGGTTGTCACGCGCGCCTCACAATGTGAGAGGTCCCCTGTTCAAAACCCGGCAGAAACAGTGTACATCTTCTGCCTTGCTTTTTTTTTTTTTTTTTTTTTTCCAATTACCCTCACAGTGGGAAAAGTCCTACCCACCCAGCAGAATCCAGACAGCGGCCCTAACTACAACTGGAAACAATACTTCACCCTCCACTCCTCTGCCTGCTTTTCCAAACAACTTCAACCCTTCTGGGACAGCCCTGTCCCGGTGGCTGGACCCTGCTGAGCCCGGACCTCCTGCCTAGCCGCTCTCCTAACTTGGGAAGTTCCCCAGGGAACCTGAGATCCCGCGCCAGCCTTCTTCCGGCTGGAATCTGAAACCTAAGATCTTGGACACGATTCCCTAGGAAACCTTTCTTTCCGGAAGATCACCGGCAGCCGGTGCTCTTGTCCTGGACCCTCAGGACACCCGCCATCGCCTGCACTGGCTCTGCGCTGAGGCTTTTAGTACTAAGATCAGGGACAGGGGACCCATGACAGTGGCCACCACACTTCAGCCTGGGATGAATGCAATGCGTCAGGGTGGATATGTTCAAGGTACATTGCGTATATGCACCAAATTTTCCAACGATTTCCTTCTCCTCCTCCTCCTCCTCCTCCTCCTCCTCCTTCTCCTCTTCCTCTCCTTTTTAATTCATTCATTAAATTTTGTGTGTTTTCTTTTGTCTTTGTATTGTTGGCTTGTTTGTGTCTCTTCTGTTTTTTATGTCTTTTGAGACATTGTCTCCCCACAAGCCACTCCTGGCGGGCCCGAACTCACTATGTAGACCGAAGATTAAAGATTTGTGGCCACTCAGATGGAGAAAAGACAGCATCTTCAGGCAGTGGTATTGGCAAAACTGGATTACCACTTGGTGGAAGAACGAAATTAAACTCCTCCTCTGCGGGCACCGTATCAAAAGTCAACTCCAGATGGATCAAAGACCTCAACGTGGAAAACCCCAAACTCTGAAGGTGATAGAAGAAAAAGTGGGCAGGGAGACTACAAGACAAGACATAGGCTAGGAAAAGACTTGCCTAAACTCAGACAGCAGCTGACAAGGAATTAAGGTCAACAATTGACAATGAGGACCCATCATTAACCTACAAAAGTTCTGTCATCAAAAGAAACAATCAAGGAAGTGAAAGAGAAAACACAGAGTGGGAGGAAACCTCACTGCGAGATACATCTGACAAAGCATTGATTTGCCAGACGTATATAAAATACTACAAAAAAAAAAAAAAAAAAAGAAAGAAAGAAAGACAAAAAAAATGGCCCACTCAATAGATGGGAGGAAAGAGCTGACAGGAGAACTTCACAATGCAGGAATTAGAGATGTCTGAGAAACAACCTAAGAAGTGTTCAACTCACTAATCATTAAGGAATGCAAATCAAAACCACTTAAGATATATACTACTCCAATAAGACTGGCTAGGATCAAGAAAACAAATGATACCTAGTGCTGGAGAGGTGTGCGGGAAAGGGGAACCACATCCACCACTGGTGGGAATGGTAAACTGTACATCCTCTATGGAAAGCAGTGTGGAGAACGCCATGGAAGGACTTGGAATGAACTTGCCCCCGACCCAGCNTGCAGCAAGGCAGCCATGTGCCCCTGTATAGCCCAAATCGAATTGGCTATGTGGCTCTCTCCCTTGGAGAAATAAAACCCATGGCTGATGCCACAAGCTACATCCTCTACAGGTTAGATGTTTTAAGAAGCCACAGTAAGACCCGTCATATTTAACAGGGGGGGAAATGGTAATTCATGGATTAACATAGGCCAAACATGGTGTCTATGCTAAGTAACACCATAACTTATTTAGTGCTGCTTAAAAAAAATACCTATATATCTAATTGCTTGTTCTTTCAGTAGTAGGAACGAAAGGTTATTCTGGACAAACTATCAGCCCAAGAAAGGAAACAGTCAGAATTAACCAGAAGACATCCCAAGTCCACAGGCTCCAGAGAGAAGTGGACTGTTTTAACACCTCGCATCCACATGTGCCCCGTTTTCTTCTAAGCCTAGGGAACAACTGCGGAAGAGTGGGGGCGTGGTAGAAGGTAAGGGCGCGATTGGGGTGATGGTGAAACCACAACAATATAGACTGGGACACGCATTTGATCAACTTGATTGAAACAAACAACCTGTCACCGACCCCACTGATGGTGGGGCTGTAGGTGTTTGGGCACAACAGCCTTGCAGATAGGTTTTGCATGAAGGATGCGTGTACTCATGGATTATCACTTATTAGCTAAAAATGAAAAAAAAAATCTGAGAGAGATGGCGGACAAGTTATGGCAGAATGCTGATCTGGGATGGGGTGGGGGTGGGGGGGGGGAGGGAAAAGGGAAATAAGCCTGAACTGAATAGGGAAAAAATGTATGAAAATGCACAAAGACAGCAATAAAAATGAAATTAAAAAAAAATATGATAGAAAAAAAAAAAAAAAAAAAAAAGGGATCCTGGGTATCCAAGCAAACCAGTTCCCATTATTTAGAAGATCAGCTTCGTTCCTTGCCACCATTGTGCTATCTGAAGTGCCTTGATGGGGCTGTGCTGAGAAAGGCCCTCCAGCAAAGCTCAGTTCTCTAAGGCCTCGCTGGTATTGGAGGAAGGATCAGCCTCTCTTTAGAGGATAAGGTTATCTGTTGCCCTCTTTTGCAGAGGCGAAGCAAAGCTATGGTCTCCGAGGGCTTATAACAGGAAAGATTTTTTAAAGAATAAGAACACAGTCGGGGACATATTAGATGTTAATTAATTTTATAATTTACGTTAACAAGAATGAAGCAATCACTTTTGGCATGGATTTTGACTGCCAGTGGGCACAGGAAGAGCAAGGGAACTCTGAACTTGTCCTGTTCCATGAATGGGACTTTTTTTTTTTTTTTTTTTTTTTATGTTTATGAATGCTTTGTTTGAATGTATGTGAGTGTACCTATTTTGTGCAATGCTTTGGAGGTCATAAGAGGGTGTGTCAGATTCCCTTGAAACGGGAGTTAAAGATGGTTCTTTACTATAGGAAAGCCACCATGTGGGTGGCAGGAAATCCGAATCCCCACGATTTCTGCAATAGCATTCGGTGCTCTTAACCATTAGCCATCTCTCCATCCTCATGTGGGACTTTTTAGAAGGCTATTAATCAATTTATTATATAAACTGTTTAAAAGAGAATTTCACCTAAATTGAAAAGGAAGTGCCTCGTTCTGTGTTCGTCACGCTGGTTCACAACTTGGAACTTTGGGAGGCTAGAAACTGGTCTGGAGACATGGGAAGTTCCAATGCAGAAACGTGGCTAGCTGTGCCCTCTCTCAGCCCACATCCTTCCTATCAAAACAACTAAACCACCGACAATTATCTTAAATAACATTCATGAGAAAATAGAGTGGTAAGTCACTGAAAAGGAAGAGATAAAGGCCCACACTCTTTGACGAGATTCTGCAGAGGCTTTTTCCTATTCTTCCTCCCACCACACAGTGATAACTATGAAAACTGAAGTCTTGGCTCCATGGGGGCCAAGAGCCCCACAAATCCTGACAGCACAAATATGATCTGGGAAGAGTCACATTCACAGAGCACTGCTCCAGAGCCTCTGTGACATGTCATATGTGAGAAATTCATCCTAAACAGAAATTTCTCTTTGACTGAGCAAGGAAGCTGTTCAGAGGGCCTGTAACCCTTCTGACCTCCATATTTCCTCCAATCCTTACAAACCTTGTCCCAGAGTTCAGAAAGATGAAAGAAGAACCAGCTTTGAGAAAATGAAAAGGAAGGATATAAAAAAAATAAGTGAGGACCATGCGAGACCTCTGAGTGTCTATAAGAGTTCTGAGATGATACTTTCCTGAAGTAAATTAAACAGATATACAAAACCAATTTTTTTTGAAGCCCGGGTCTCCGTTAGTCCCCAGCTGGCCTGAAGCTCTATATTGTAAAATAGCCAGGATGGCCGTCGGACTCACAGAGATCTGCTGCCTCTGCCTCCCGAGTGCTAGTATGAAAGGTGTGGGCAACCACGGCCCTGCCAAAGATGATTCTTATCCGCATGGCGGTGGCTGGAATCAAAGACCCCCAGTCCCTCTGCAAGAGGCGAGTCCAGTTGCTCCGTAACTATGCATGAGAATCAATCTCTCCAGACCCAAGAAGTACACAGTAGATTTTTAATTGACTATCCAATACTTTGTGAGACCTCATCATTATGGTCAAAACCGAGGAATCCTGTGAGGTCAGCACTAAGGAACTGAGGCTGGAAAGGCTATTATGTTGCATGGCCAGACGGGTTACAAGACTTTCTCAAAAGTCAATACGGTGGAACAACCACAAATACAGATACTACTCTCAATCTCCAAGATTCAATCACCAGCAATGTGTGACTATTGTCAGTTATCAGAAGTTGTTTTTTAATTTGGACCTCAGTTTCTTGGAAATGCATTTTGCTGCATGCATGCGCCATGGTCACACATTTTACTTTTACAGTATGTTTGATAGCTATAAACTAATTACAGTGGTGATATAGTTAAAGAGTTTGTTTCTGCATTCATCTTAAGTCGCCCAAGTCCATCACTAATATCATGCCATACTATGGAAGTCTCTTGCTATCAGTATATTAATAAAATGCCCACTTGCCACATGCGAGGAACTTTAAATCACTGAAGACTAAACAATTGCTCCACTTCTGTCTTCAGCAATTCTTGAAGATCGCATTTTGTGAATAGTATTAACCACCTGAAACAAATCATCTTTTTTTTTTTTTCAATTTGTTATATTAATTTTAGTTTATTTCTGTATGTGTATGAATGTACTTTCTGCATGCAAGTTGGTGCAACCGTGTCAATGCAATGCCCACAGAGGATCAGAAGAGGGTGTCGGAATTTCCCCTGGAACTGGAGTTATCCTAGGAATTGGGGGAGGTGCAGATCAGTCAGGACGGCTCTTCGGCTCAGCCACGTGGGTGCTGGATGATCGAACCCGGGCCCCTGCAAGAGCTTTGGCGTGCTAACCCTAATGCCCTCTCCCACCAAATCAGCGTATTTTTATCCTAGCCTAAGCCAGGGTAGAGCAATGATTTTACTTAGACCATTTACAGTGATGATTCAGTTAACCTACCACAGAGCCTTGGAGTTAAAACCAGTTGTGGTTTCCTTCTATATGACTGTCTACAGATATCCTGCCATTTAAACTGATTTCCCTATAACATTTCCCAAGACAATCTTGTAGATGAGTCATGTCTGCTTCCTCTGGATTGTTTACTCAGTTAACAAAACAGAAGGCATTTACTACATGTCTTAGAAGCTCATCTCAAATACGATTCAGAGCTTTAAAGCTCAAAGAAAGTGAAAAGGCTGCAAAATGGGACTCCCTTTGCAACACTCATTAAACAAACAGGAAACATTTAACATTTTCTATCAGGTATACTGACTGCAGACATTTTCCCATAGGTTCAAATTTCTGCCTAAATACTTAATGTTAAACATAGTAATGAAGGCTGGTGTGCTTACCATTAATGTTTACAGCGTATCTCATATATGCAGAGATTTAGAATGACTCCTTTCTAGGATGCAGGTACAGGGAATAAGTACCCCCTTATCTGAGGAGCTGTTGAAAGGCAATAGCTAGTATGTCTAAAGTCATGAGGCCACCTGGACCCCAACCTCAGAATAAGGTTAGGTTCAGGCAAGCTAGTTTTTGTGAGGCTACAGAATTAAAAACGTAAAAGCAATCCTATACATTTAGTAGGCAGGAAATAACCGTCTAAAAACTAAAGCAGAATCTTTTATTCAAACATGCACAGCACTCAGAAGGCAGTAGCAGGCAGATCTCTATGTGAGTTCAGACAGGGTCCAGCCTGGTCTACAGAGTGAGCTCAAAGCCAGCTGGTCTAAGGAGGAAGTACCTGTTTTCAAAAAGGCCCAAAAATGCACAAATCCCATGGGTTGGGTCAAAAATCCAGATTTATTTTATTATTCCTAGTAGAAACTGTCAAAGTTTGATTATCGTCCCAAGAATTAGAAAGAAACAGGAAACTCTTTAACATAAAGATTAAAAAAATCCTACCAAGGTCATAACTCATGAAATCAGCTGGAATCTATAGATAAAAAGCAGGACAGTAATAGACAGAGGAGATGGAGTCACTCACATCATTCCTGTGGCTGAAGGGTCTGTCACCTCTGTGGCTCCTGATCTCTTCTTTTTATTCATTCAGAGACCTCCTTTGGGATGGAGCCATCCATAGAGTGGGTCTTCCTAGCTTAGACAAACACCTCTAGAAATGCACTCACAGACAGGCCCAGAGGCTTGTTTCCCAGATGATTGTAGCTATTGTCAATTTGACAATTAAGATCAAACATCACATGAACTTTAAAGTGGATTTATCTTGTCAAGGAGAATAAAAAAACACAATCATCTCAATACTTGATTCTTCACTAGGGAAATCAATCTATACACCAATAAAGAACAAAGCCAGTCCGTGTGCTACTGTACATGTAACTGTTTGGTTGAAATTATTGTATTAGTCCAGGTTTATTAGCTCTTCTCCAGCAGTGGGTAGATTGCAACAGTTTGTTCGAGTTGGATTAGGTAAGATTTCTTCTCATTATCCTGAATGCGATCTTCACGTCTCAATATGAATTGATTATCCTATTAAAAGGAAAAACAGATAAATGCGTATTTATCCAATCCGGACTTGATCTATCCCGCGCTTTATTCTACAGCTTAACAATGTGTGCGCGAGCTCTATGCTACACCCGCCTATTCCGTAGATTGTCTCAGTTCTAGATATCATTCTCAATGTCGCCCTATCTCGTGTGTGTTCGGTCAATCGTAATTGAACCGTGTTTGAGGTTCTATGTCCCTCTCCGCTGCATATCACAATATATACGCGCCGCACCCGTGTGTGGTGTGTGTGGAGGTAGGCGGTCCGCAGGGCCGTCTCGACTCCGGGGACGGGTCTCGCCTGAATGCGCTCCTCTGCGCGCACGACGTCGCGATAAACTAGGTCGGGCTGCACTGTCGCCCGAGTAAACAAGGTTGACGGGAGCACCGGCGGTGTGTGCTTCTGTGGGCCCTCTATATGGCTAGCTGGGTGGGTCTGTGGGCGGGCGCGTGCTCGCGTGTGGCTACTGGTGGCTGCTTCATACGCTTCCGAGCCCCGCTGCGCGGAGCTCGCAATCCCCCGCCGAACGCGGCCTGCAGGGCTAAGACGGCCGATCTGGGTGGGTTATCGATAAATCTATCCCTCGGGGAGGCTGGGTCAACAGAGAATCGGGGAGATGATAGCAGGAAGGAAAACTGACTCATGACCCGCCCCCTTCTTCTCTTCCAGCATCTATAAATATTATACAATCTTCAGCTAAGGAGCTGGGGCCTCCTTGGCCACTTGTCCTATCCATGTTGCTGACGTGTGCGCTAAACCTCTCCTACCGGGGCCCGGTCTCTCTCCGTAATACGTATCTCTCTGGTTTTGCGAGGTCTTGTGCATGCTCCTGCTGTGCTACTCATACTCCATGTGAGCTGTGGATTCCTATGTACAGCTACCTTGGCAACCACCACACTTAATGACATACCTGAACTAAAACTTGTACTGACTCAGACTTAGTCTCAGCATCATTTAGTAACTTCTGGACTTGACCAGGTTGGAGTTCTGTGGAAGAGGCTTGGACATTTTGCAAGATGACCTGTCCTTGTTCTTTTCTTAGCTTGTGCTGCTATGTCCTCTGACTGTGACATGGCTATATATCTGTTTGCACAGCATTATTGTGATGACCTGGAGAATATCTTGGACAGTAGTCATGGTAACAGAATACTCCAGTGACAGCCAGGCTGAGGTAATAATAATGGAGCTGTTCACATTCTACTGTTTAGAAGGGGGAGAAGGATCTCCAGCTTCACCTGAGACTTGAGTCAGCATTCCCTCCTGTCCAGATGAACTTGGCCTTTGGGGGATGCTGGAGTATGTAAGAGGTGAAAGGCCAACCAATAGCTAGTCTGTGCAGTGACTCCGATGTTTATCAGTTGTCATCTATCTTGGACTGGGACTATTTGACGATGCATCTGCCTTTGAGTCATACATTTTCCTTTAAGTTATCCTTCACCTATGATCCTGTAAGTTTCCTGTGATGAACTCACTGGTTACCAAGGTGAACTTGGATGGAACCATTTTCGTTTAGGACCACTGGTAGTCTCTGGGTAACCATATGTCTCTTAACTTCTCTGTAGAAAAATCATATGAAACAGGAGGGAAGGGAAAAATGAAGGTCCAGTGATATGAAGCTTGCTTCGGTGGCTAGGCAGATTCTGATGGAGGTATGGTGGGGAGCGGTGATGCTCTGCTGGAATCGCGATGTGGGGTTTGAAAGAAGCCTGAAGAGTTGGCAGAGGGCCGACTTGGTATGATTGTATTTGAATGCTTGTGCTTGGTAGAAGCCTGCAGAGTTTTTTTGGCAAGACTCTGCCCTGAGAATGTTTGATCTTGAGTTGTAAAACACAGGAATCATTAGAAACATATTATGGCTAAAAACTAAAACTCCAGTGTCACTATGTTCCCTGTCTACTTTTACAGCTAGGCCTGCTGAACCTTGGATTCGCTTTTTCTCCTAAAGACTTCCTTACATCTACATATATACAGTTGTGTAGCTTTTTGTAATTGTCCTGGGGGATTCTGCAAGCTGTGAGAGTTAAAAAGCTTAAGATTCAAAATAAAACTTTTTCAGACTTCCTTCGAGTTGGTTGTGTCCTACATCAGAGTGGTGGTCCGGGTCTTGGACAGAAGGTTCCACAGCGGACATGCTGACACTCGCTGTCAAATTTCACCACCACCGGGAAGTTGAGAAGCGTTCTTGTTCAAGAAACACCATGGTAGTATTTATAGGTTTTTAGATTTCATCCTATTAGTGGAAACAAATATCATGCGTTGTCTTTCTATGCAGGTGTAGAAAGTCAGGTTTATCATTTAATATGCTTTACCCCGGGTCCACTAATGTAATGATGTAATCAGCATGAAGAAATAATAAGAGCTGGTCCCATCTGCAGCTTTGTGTGGGACGGCTCCTGAGGCGCAGGCAGGAGGCTGTAAGTCACTCAGGCAGGTACCAGTTACCAGGGTGCGGGCTAGGTTCAGGCATACCCCCCCTCCCCCGCCAAACAACATGGAATTGGTTGAAGAATGCAAGTGGACTTGACTTTTTTGGAGAACCTTTAGAACAGAAGAGAAGAGTGACTTAGGGTTCCAATATCCAATATATAAACAAAATTGAAAAGCCTGAAAACCTAAACAAGTCAATACACTCCAAAAACAAGGAGGAAGAAAGAAAGAAAAAAAGAAGCACTCAGAAGAGGCAACAAAACATCTGCTAACATAGTGAAAGACATTTGTGATTTGTAACCACAAAAGGGAAACCCACATGCCAGGGACACAATGAAGGGACAACGTGAGAAGAAGGAAACAGGATAATCCCAACCAGGCTCTACCAAACCTGGAGGAGATAGTTACAATGGGATCCCCTTGGAAGAATCGCAAGGAACAGAGCTTAGAGGAATAATTTGCAGACCTAGCCGAGAAATTAAAGAAATAAAGAAGAATTCAGAGAGCTAAAGAGAATGAAAAACTCAAAAAAAAAAAAAAAAGGGCCGGGGGTGGTGGTGTACGCCTTAGCCTAGCCGTGGGAGGCAGAGGCAGGCAGATGCTTGTGAGTTCAAGTACCAGCCTGGTCGAAACATAGTGACTTCCAGGACAGCTGGGGCTACAGGGTCGAAAAGCCAAAAAAAAAATCAAAAAGGGACTAGGGGGATACTATGACAAACTTCGGAAAGAATAAAAAGAACGTACATTGACAAACTCCAGAAAGAACTAGAGGGGAGAAAGACAAACTGCTTAAAGGAAGTAGAAAACACTGAAAATGGAAGCCCACAATGAAGAAAGCAGCACCAAGAAGAGATTGAGTTCAAAAAGGAATGGAAATACTAAAGAAACACAGGAATGGAACAAAAGGAATTAGAAAAACTCATCCAATCAAGAAGAAAGGAAAGGAAAAAGCCTCAGAAGTAGAAAGAGGAAAGCAGAACAAGAAAAAATATCAGGATCTGGAAGATAACACAGAGCAACTAAAAAGCTCAAATAAATTAATGAAAAATTGTGTAAAAATACACAAAAGTGGAACAAGCAGGAATATAATGGGACACTATGAAAAAGATCAAACCTCCACATCATAGAATAAGAGAGGAGAAGAATCTCAAGAGTGTATTGATCAGATCTTCAGCAGAATAATAAGATGAAAATTTCCCAAACTAAAAATAGACAAACCCATACAATACAAGAAGCACATGGACTCCAAATAAGACAAGATCAGAAAACAAAAACCCCACGCCATATCATGGTTAAAATGCTAGACACACACAACAAAGACAAAATCCTGAAAGGCTAAAAAAAGAAAAAAAACAGTCACATACAAGGGAAACCCCATCAGAATTACAACTGACTTCTCGCCTCAAACCATGAAGCAAGAAGAAGATGGAGCAAAACATTCCCAGTGTTAAAGGACTATTGCTAACCCAGAATACTTTAACCCAGCACAAATGTCGACTATAGTTGAAAGACAGAGAAAAAATCTCCCATGATATAAACAAGATGAGAGATACAATGTTAGGAAAACCAACTCTTCATAAAATACTTGGAGCAATTCAAAGGGCAGAAAGAGAGGAGCAACAATCCTCAAACACCTAGGAAAAGAAATTAATAAAAGCATAGCTGTGGAAGTAGTAACCTAGACCAGAAATGCAAGTGGATAATAAGTTGAAAGGAAAAAGACATCCATCGTTCAATTATAACCTTAAGAATATTAATGGGCTAAACTCCCCAATCAAAAGGCATAGACTGAGAGAGTGGATTAGGAAACAAAACCCATCTATAGCTGTCTACAAGAAACCCATTCATTTTCAGGATAGGCACCAAGTTAAAGGTAAGGGAGGGAAGAAAGTATTCTAAGCAAATGTTACCAAAAAGAAAAAAAAAAAGTGGGTGTGGCTATTCTAATATCGGAAATGGACTTCAAGCAAAAGAAATCAAAAGAGAAAAAGAGGGACATTACACATCTTTATTAAAGGAACAGTTTACGATGAAGATCTCACAATCAGGATATATACATGCCAAACACCAGTGCAGCAAACTTTTTAAAGAGCAAGTCTTCAGGAGCTCAAGGCACAAAGATTTAATCCAGCCACTAATAGTAGGGACTAGTTTAATACCCCATTAAGTCCCCTAGACAGAATCAAGTACAAAGGATAAACAGAGAGACAACTGAATGAATGAATACAATACACCAAAATGGACCTCACACAGACCAACTATTGGAATATTTAACACCACAAACCCAGAGAATACACGTACTTTCTTTTCTACGACTTAGCACCTCATCGAACAATTTCCAAAATAGACCCATATACTGGGACACAGGAAAAAACCCAACAAATGCAAAGAGTGAAATAGTCTCAGGCATTCTATCAGACCAACAGTGCAATAAAACTCATTAACAACACCAGGGTAAACCCCTACTAGCTGCAAAACACATGGAGACTAAAACAACACACTCTCCTGAATAATAATGGGTCAAGGAAGAAAAAAAAAAAAAATTTTTTAAAGAGAAATAAAAACATTCCTGGAACATGAAATGACAATAGGAATACAAACACACAAGAACCTGGAACACTTTTTAAAAGCAGTCTTAAGAGGAAGTTTATAGCTCTATAATTGCCTACATTAAAAAACTGAAAGAGCACAAGTGAATGATCTAAACACTACAGCTTAAAAATCATTGAGAGACAACAACAGATGAACCCTAAACCCAACAGAGAAGAAGAAATTAAAAACAAAATCAGAGCAGAGATCAATGAAATATAAACAAAGAAAACCATAACAAAAAATCAATGAATCCAAAAGTTGTTTTTTTTTTTTTTTAAAGGATAAACAAAATAGATTTACCTCTAGCCCAGTTGACCAAAGAAGGAAAGAACAACTCCAAATCAAGTAGAAATCTCTGATGAAAAGGGAAATATCACAACAGACAATGAACAGATCAAGACAAACAGAAGTAATACTTCAAAAACCTTACTCTAACTAAGTTTGAAAACCTAGAAGAATGGATGAAATATCTGAAATCCTGGGAATCACCAAAGCATCAAACCAAAAGAGATCGACAGTCTAAACATAGACCACAATTACAGGAAGAAATTGGAAGATGTATTAAGTAGCCTGCCAACCAAAAAGTTGCCCCAGCCCAGATGGTTTCATTCATGGCAGAATTCTATAAAATATTTCAAAAAGACTTACAACCTTACTATTCAAGTTGTTTAGAAGGATACAAAACGGAGGGAGTTCTCCCGATTTCCTTCTATGAAGCAAGCATCAATCTAGTAAACCAAAACCAGGCAAAGATTACAACCAAAAGGAGACTTATAGACCCATCTCCTAAGAAAGAGATGCCAAAATTCTAAAAAAACAGGACTTGCTACAGAACCACATCAAAGAAGAATCTCCACCATGACCAAGTTGGATGCATAACCAGAGATGCAGGATGGTTCAACATAGGAAAATCAATAAATATCAGCAAACATATAAATGGACTGAGGACAAAACCACACCAAGCAATGTCAATTGATGTGGAGAAGCCTTTGACAAAAACCCGCCATCCCTTATGTTTAAAAGTCCTAGAGGGAATTAGACTGGAGGGATTCATTCCTCAATGTAATCAAAGCCATATACATGAAACCCACAGCCAAGATATCCTAAATGGGGAAACAAACAGAAACAGTCTCCTTAAAGGTAGGAACTTGTCAGGCTGCCCCCTGTCACCACACCGCTGTTTCAAATATAGTGCTGGAAAACCCTTGCAGGACAACAGGCCGAAGAATGAAATTAAAGGAGTTAATTGGAAAAGAGAAGTCAAGCTATCCGTTTTGCTGATGAAATGTTGTCTTCTAAGGGATGCTAAAAACTCCACCAGAAAACCCTAATAAAAAAAAAAAAAAAACTTTTTTTAATATTTAGGGTTCTAATAGGTGGCAGGATACATAAATAAATCTATTAAAAAGATCAGAGCCTTTCTTTTACACCCAAACAACAACGCCACCATGGAGAAGGACTACAAGGAGGACCTTACCACTACACAATCGCCTCAAAAAATAAAATAACGACCTAGCAAACAACACCAACCAAAGAACACAGGATCTGTACAACAAATTTTTATACTATTAACCCCTGAAACAGGAAGTTGAGGAATACATCCGGAGACTTGCGACAAACCTCCCAGCTCCAGGATTGGGAAACTAAATATAGAAAACAATATCAACATCCAACCCAAACTAGTGTCCAGATTTACTACAATCCCATTCAAACTCCCCAAGCGTTCTTTCACTTAGCGTTGGAAAAAAAAATCCTCATATTTCATTTGGAAAAAACAAAAAGACCCCAATAGCCAACAGCCAACGCCCTGAGACAAAAGAGCAATACAGGGTGGGATCTTTCCATACATCACCACACCTACTCACAGGGCATATCATAATCAAACGCTTCTGGTACTGGCATAAAAAATCAGACCGTTGACAACTGGATAATATACTTGAAGATCCAACATTGAGCACTATACAATTTTCATCACTTCTGTAAGCCCCCCTCCCTCTTTCTCCCACCCCACCCCCATTCTTCGAACAGGGGTCCAAGAGAGAACAATTGAGGAAAGACAGCCTACTACGGTAATGGTTTGGCAAAACTGAATCACCACTTATGAAGAATGAAATTAAACCCCTATTCTTGCCCTGTAAAAAGTCAATCTCCAGATGGATTCAAAGACCTCAACTGAAACCCCAAACTCTGGAGGGTGATAGAAGGAGACTTGGCAGCAGACTAAAACATAGGCATAGGAAAAGACTTCCTAAATCAGACACAGCTGCACAAGAAGATAAGATGACAATTGACAAATGGGACCATTTCTCATTACCATAACTCAAAAGCTTCTGTACATCCAAAAGAAACATAAAGGAGTGAAGAGAAAACCCACAGAGTGGAGGAAACATCACTGCATATACATCTGACAAAGCATTATTTTCCAGAGTATATACACCTACTCAAAAAAAAAGAAGAAAGAAAAAATGAATCACTTGAAAGATGGAGAAAGATCTGAATAGAGACTTCACAGAAGAGGAATTGGAGATGGCTCGAAGAAACATCTTAAGAAGTGTTCAACAATCCTAATCGTTAAGGAAATGCAAATTCAAAACCACTTTGAGATATCATACTTACTACCAATAAGACTGGCTAGGATGCAAGAAACAAAATGATACCTAGTGCTGGAGGGGTTGTGGGGAAAGGGGAACACTCCATCCACTGGTGGAATGAAACTTGTACTGCACTATGGAAAGCAGTTTTGGAGAACACCTAGAAGACTCAAACTTGCCTGGCCATTTGACCCAGCTCATACCACTCCTGGATATTACCCACAAGAATCATCTTACGCAGAGACACATGCACAGCTATGTTTTTGCGCTCTGTTCACAATAGCAAAACGAGCTGGAACCAGCCCAGGTGGTCCCTCAACTGAGGAGTGGATGAGAGAATATGGTACATGTACACAATGGAGTTCTATGCAGCGGTAAGAGGGACAAATCCATGAACTTGCAGGTAAATGGATGGAGCTAGAAGACATTATGTTTAAATGAAGTAACACCAGTCCAGAAAAACAAACGACAAATGGTTAGCCCCTCATATGTGGATGCTAGTGCCATAACCCAGTTATATATTTTTCCTTGTGGAGAGGGATTATATTAAAAGAAAACAACAGAAAGACTGCATCGGAAAACGGGACATGAAATGGTGAATCGGGAAGGGTGGAGGGGCGGGAGAGGAACACGGGTGTAATATTCGATTAATGCATAATTTAATTGACGTGAGGTTCGACTAGTATCCAGTTTTGCCCAGATTGTGTATACAGGATACATGGTGTTTAGGACTTAGTAAAGTAAATAGTGGTATATTAAACAACATTGGTTTAAAGGCTGCCTGATAAAACGGTAATGCATCTTGAGTTAAATGGAGATATAAAGTTGGGTGTTGTCCCAGTTTGTTTTTTACTTAAAATCGGGTATAAAATAACTTTGGGATTGGCAACATACAAATGTTCTCTATAATTTTTTGTCTGTTGGACAGTATCACCTTGTAGCATCTCTTTCACCTATAGGATGATTTAATTTAAAATGTACATGTTGCTTCCCAAGTTAATCACTCACAGTCCACCAAAAACAGCATGGATGAATTTGATGAATCATGTTGGCCTTGATTCCACACCTGTAGGTATTATAATACAACTGCCTTCTGGAGAATCAAGGGTCAAAAAACAAAAACCGAACAGAAAGAACGGGGATACAGATAGATACGAAACCTTTTTGTCAAAAATTTGCAATTCAAATATTAAACCTACAGGAACAGATTTGTATGTTCCCACAGTCAAAATGTCACCAACGTAAGGCTGAGAAGAAAAATACAGCTTTTGCAATTGAGTAGGATGTACCAAAAAGTGCAGCAGAAAGTTTGGCCTGTCTGTGCACAATGAAAGGAAGAAAAGCCTCAGATGGCTACAAACATCAAACCCCGCTGTGGGATCCTACTTGTAACACTATTTATAATGAGTCCTAAAAAAAACTTACCTTCTATTGTCCGCAAAGGTTTTAATACGTAGAACGTTCTTACCTCCCCCAAATAAACAAGGAGAAATATGTGGGGATTGTTGCTCTCCAACTGTAAATTGAGGCCAACTGTTATAGAGGTAAGCTGCTTATAAAACCGGTAAAACTAATTGACTAATAGACATAGGAACTGTGAAAAGGATTAGTCTCTATTCAAAAAAACCAAAATAATAATAAAATCTACTTAAGCTGTGACTTAAGCAAAATAATATTAATACAGGAGAGCTCGGATATCAGCAATAGATTATTTCTAAGTCTACCAAGGAGATGTTTGGCCAGGGGATCCAGCCCACAAAAAGTAAAGCTCCTTGCCTCTAAACTGGGATACCTTCAGAAGAAAGGCGATAAGGCCAGGCCTTGTCAAAGACGTGACATTAACAGGGGAAAGATGTAGGAGACCGCACTTGCAAGTGTCCAGCATGGTACCTCTGGAAATACCAGAGAGTGTTACCAAAGGCCACTTAAACCATAAAAGAGCAAATATGGGTCTCCTTGAGTCATAGCGACTCCGCCTCAGACCAGCGTACACCAACCTCACCTGCCTGGAAATACTGTGGCAGCAGAGGCAGCCATAGGCCTGTATATCCCAATCTATAAGCTCGCTCCTTGGAGGAATAACCCTTGGGCTGATGCCACAGCTTACATCCTCTACTGGTTAGGAAGATGTTATAAGACCACAGTAAGACCCTGTCATATTTTAACAGAAAAAAAATTAATTCATGGATTAACATAAAATCCAAAAATCTGTGTCGATACCAAATTAACCTACCAGAATAATTAGTAACTGTTTAAATACCTATATATATATCTAAATATGCGTGTGCTTCATTAGTAGGATCGAAGGTTTCTTCCTGGACAAACGTGTCAGCCGCATGAAAGGAAACAGCCAGATTGACCAGAGTCCCAAGACAAACAGCTTCAGAGAAACTAGACTGTTTTGGCTTCATCCACCACCTGTGCATCCACCTGTGCCCTTTTCTAAGCCTAGGAAACAAATCTGCAGAAGAGGGGTGTGGTAGAATGTAAGGGCTGTGACGGGGGTGAATGGTGAAACTACAGCAATATAGTCTGGACACTCATTTTGATCAACTTGATTGAACATACAGCCCCCCCTGCTGGATGGTGGGACCCCGGGGCTGTGTGGGTTTGGGCAACAACTGCTTGAAAATTTGTTTTACATGAAAGGATGCTTGTACTCATAATTATCCGTAGGGTTAAAAAATGGGAAAAAAAACTGAGTGAAGGCAGGACATTTATGGCAGAATGCAGTGATCTTGGATGGGTGGGGTGGGGGGGGTAAGGGAAAGGGGAAATATGCCTGAACTTAATTGGAAAAAAATGTATGACATACAAATTCATCCATAACAAGGAAAATAAAGAAAAGAAATAAGAGCCGAAGGTGATGATCACATCACCACATCTCATGTAAAGCACCCAAAGGAGAGTGATTGCCTCCCAGCCTTCCACAAAACCTCTGTCACCTAGTGTACTATACTAAGCATGATAATTGATTTGAGACTTTAGCCTTGAATGGAAACTGGGCCTGTGCTCTTATATTGTGAATCCCCTAAAAAAATAAATAAATAAATAAAATTTTAAAAGAAATGATGTCAGCATGTACAAGACCCATGCAAAGTCAAGCAGATGAAAACCCAGCACAGAGCTGGGGAAAAGAAACAAGACCCCATCTTTTTTTTTTTTTTTTTTTTTTTTTTGGTCGTTTCTTTTTTATTAAATTATTATGAAAGGGAGGGATTCGCAATATGAGAGCACAGTTGTTTCCAGATCACATTGACATTACTCAGTGTGCCATACAATTAGGTAATTGGCACTAGCATCCACAGATGAGGGATACCATTCCTCATTTGTTTTTTTCTGGGACTGTGTTACTTCACTCAGCATGATATCTTCTAGCTCCAGCCATTTACCTGCAAAGCTCATGATGTCATCTTTCTTTACCGCTGCATTCAACTCCACTGTGTAGATGTACCACATTTTCTCTATCTACTCGTCAGTTGAGGGGCACTTGGGTTGGTTCCAGCTCCTTGCTATTGTGAAGAGAGCTGCAATAAATATGGCTGTGCATGTATCTAGCAGACCCCAATCTTACCTGAACTGATTACTGATGGGAGAGCTGATCTTCCTAAAGTGACTCCAGATAGGCTGACTTCTACATGTTCCTGGATCATATTCAGGTCCCAATCACTTTTTCCTGTCCCCCAAACAGTCCTCTCTCCTCCAAAATAGTACATCTTTACATCGGCATTTTATTTTAAGTTTTACATCTGCTTATCAGTAAAAGTGTCTTGTATTCATTGCTGTGTACAGTGCAGCAGGATGGTAGAGAATTGAAGGGAATAGCAAGATGAACATAATAAAAAAAACACATAGTTTCTGTTTTAGAAAGTGGGGGGGTGCAGTAGGCCAAAATTTTTTTAGCAAGGATTCAATACTCTAAGCAGGGATTCAGAAACAAAAGGTTGGCAGATCAAACAACATTCTCTGCCAAGGCTCAGAAAACGTGTTTGGGGCTGGAGAGATGGGTCAGTGGTTAAGAGCACTGACTGCTCTTGCTGGTTCAATTCCCAGCACATACATGGCAGCTAACAACCATCCAGTTCCAGGGGATCTGAACCCTTCTCTGGACCTTCCAGGGACATTGTACAACATGGGTGCACTTACACACATAAAATGAAAATAATATTTTTTAATTAAAAAAATGAACTTAGGACAGAATACGTCTGTTTCCCATGACATAGGCACCTATTTATAGAATAATGTGGTTAGCGCATAGGTTCCTTGTCTAATATAATCATAAAGACACTGCAGTTCAGAACCTGCACTGGGATCCTGACATATCTGGCTTTGCCATCATAGGCATTCTTGCCTGGTTGTGACTTTGCACTCATGCCAAATATGATTTCTTTCAGCAGAGGTCAGACAGGACAGTGACCTCCAACAAGCTTTCTTTCTGAGTATGGCCTATTTTGTTTAGCATGGTGGTATCCATTTTTCTTTCCATTTTACAGCCAGTACAACGACTTTCTCCTCTATGACGAATAACACTCGTTTCAATGTATGCCACACTTTCTTGTTCTGTTGATCCACTTGCACCTAGGCTGATTCCACAGCTTGAGTATCATGAACAATTCTATAATAAACACAGATGTGCAGGTATCTCTACTATACACAGCCTTTGATTCTTTGGAGCATGTAGTATGGCAGGGTCATATATTATTTCTATATTCAGTGCTTTTATTCAAAAAAGATTTCTTTCTCTTTATGTATGGGGATCATTTCTCTACATGTGTTTATACAACACACAGGTGTCTATATTTAAAATGTTTTATGTAGTCTCCATATTGACATATACACTGGCTAGACAGATTTACATTCTGATCACGAGTTTAAGATTTTCCTTATCCTTCCCATTTTGTCAACACAGTGTGTCTTGGTAATAACCATTCTGAGCAGTGTGAGCTGCTACCTCAAAGCAGTTTCGATTTGCTTTTCTTGTATTGCTAAAGACGTCCAACATTTTTTTTTCATGTATTCCTCTGCCATTTGTGCATCTTTCTCCCAGATGTTAAATTCATTTGTCTAGTTGCTCATCTAGAGACCATCTGACAGAAGCTTAATATTCAAAAAGATCAAGAAAACAAAATCAAGAAAACAAGTGACCCAAATAAAAGGTTTAAAAAAAAAAAGGATAAAAAGGTGTGAACAGAGAGTTCTCAAAAGAAGAAATGAAGATTTCTTTAAAAGTGTTCAGCATCATTCCTTAGTTAATACTACTTTCAGGCTTCATCTTACTCAAGTCAGAATGGCTAAGATCCAGAGAACAAATTCTACTAAATGCTGGGGAGGGTATGGGGAAAAGGGAACTCATTCACTGCTGGTGGTATTGAAAGCTTGTCCAGCCCCTATAGAAAGCACTGTGGAGAACTCTTTAAAAAAACTAAAAATTAACCTACGATTTGACTGGGTTATACCAATCCTTGGCATATACCCATAGGACTCATCCTATTGCTCAGATATGTGTACATCCATGTCTGTTGCTACTCATTTCATAAATAGCTGAGAGACGGAAGCAACATAATTGTCAATGGAGTTCTACTTGGGGTAAAGAAAAATGAAATAATGAGATTAGCATGTAACTGAATAGAACTAGAAACTGTTCTGCTAAGTGAAGTAACACAGACTCAGAAAAAGTTGCTGTATGTTTTCCTTCATGTGTGAATCCTAGGTCCAATCTCGTATAAGTGAAAGTCATAAAGAACAAAACCTAAAGATGGGGAGAAGGCAGTGTTGAGTCATTGCGCACCTGCAGCAGCAGTGAGTGGCCAGCACAGCATGGTCAAGAGTCCGGGGGAGAGGGGGGGTCCTGTTCATTTCTAAAGGGTCACCTTCAAAGGTTCCCATCTGTAAGGATGAGGCATCTGTAAGGATAGAATCCTATGTTAGGATCAAAAGTGCCCTCTCTGAGGCTCGAACTCAGGACCTTCAGATTATGAGACTGATGCGTTGCCTGCTGTGCTAAGAGGGCAACAAGGACTATTGACCCGACGCGCTCCACAGGAATCCTTCCATTTATTGTCATTTTTCCCCCTTCTCGTTTCCCCTTAGTGTGACTAATTCCTGTGTTTCCAGCTTTCCTGCGGTGGATCACTTAGTACTCTGGGGTGTTTCCAAGCCAACCCACGGGAATTCCCACCCTTCACCTTCCCAGCTCTGTCCTGTTGACACAGCAGGCTCAGAACAGCGCCTCAAGCAGAGAACAGCTCCCAGACGCTCTCGGGAGACCAAGACTGCAGCTAGGTCCTTGCAAACCTGCTCTTCCAACCATGCTGCCTGGAATACTCCCTGCAACATACCACACTCTGATTGTACAATGAGGCTTCCTGGTTTGCGTTTGCTTTCACTTCCATGTACCAAAAACCTACTACCGATTTTATTCATATTCATATATTTTTTGCCACAAATCTCTCTCTCTCTCTCCTCTATCTTACTGTAGAACGAAGCTGAGGCTCAGCAGAATGAATCCCAGAGTGGTCATCGGTAAAGTCAGACAAGAAACAAATCCCTGCTCAGCCTTACTTTTGTTATTGTGCGTTTTGTTTTGTTTGTTTTTTAATCCATTGTTTGGGTTCTGTTCAGAGGATGAACTGGCACTGAGGAATAGTCGGGGAGAGTAATTTGGCACAATAGACCCTGACAGGAATGACAGAATTATGAATTCGGTGGTAGGGAGTGCCCGGGGTGGGGTTGGGGGGTGGGAGATTGCCAATGGAGGAGAGGCTATAAAGGTGATTAAGACGTCTTTTTTAAATCAATTTATTATTTTTATGTGTATTAGTGTACTGTCTGCATGTAGGTTGGTGCACCTGTGTCCTGCGATGCTGCGGAGGTCAGAAGAGAGTGACCGATTCCCCTGGAACTGGAGTTAAAGATGGTTCTTAGGTATGAAATAAGGAAACCTTCGCCCGGCTGGTGAGGCACACCTTTAATCTCAGGTCTATATAATGAGTTCAGGGCCAGCAGTGGCTATAGGGAGACCCTGTCTCAAAAAGACCAAAAAACAAGAAGAGAAAAAAAAAAGAGAAAGAGAAAGGAAAGAAAGAAAGAAAGAAAGAAAGAAAGAAAGAAAGAAAGAAAGAAAGAAGACAAAAAGTACAAGAGACACAAAAAAATTCAGTAAGAAATTTTTTTTAAAAGAGCAGAGGGAGGAAGAAAACAATCCGTGGAAAATTTGGTGCAAGTACGTAATGTACCTTGGTCTTATGCACCCCGACGTGCACCCCGACTCCCTCAACCCGAACTCATCGTGTGGGTTCTAGATCTTAAATGGTAGAATCTCGGCTATAGGCACATGAGCTCTCTGATGGAGATACCGTGATGGGAACCGAGAGAACCCTTTAGAGCATATATCGCTGAGTGGGGATATACACTTCTTCATAACTTCCTACACAGAGGATTTTCCAGAACACTCTCATCTCCCAAAATAGCAGAAAATCTAGTGGGACCTACTAAAAGAGCCTCCTTCAGCTTGCTGAGCTCAAAGAGCATTCTGAAGAGTAGAGCTCAGGCTCCAGTGAAAATACCTACTGTGAACTATGATTTAAAAAAAAGCCGTGCACTGTGTTCCCTGGTAACGTTAGGAAGCTGAGGGGATTCTCTTCCAGTGCAGTGCTGAGAGTTGTTTCTTTTCCACCACCATTGCTGTAAGTTATTCACAGTCTTCTGTCCACCACTAATCCAAGTCGCCACCTCTGCTGGAGACGTTGCTTCACATGGTTTCACTGCAGCTGGGTGTCCACTCCTCAGTGGAGCCCACGTATTTCTCATGTGTCTTCACTCATTGGCTCATCCAGTGCTGAAGGTTGCTCAGTGTCATCCTGACCAGCCAGCCTACTCGTTGGGCTTTTTTCATGTAGTTTAGTTTAATTTTGGCAACAGAAGTTTATCTCTGAATCTGCCTTTTCCGGACGTAATGATAGCTTTTTGAGTACTTTTCCTTGAGGTCCAAGACTTAGTAAGTGGTAGGGTCTGAACTAAGCAAATGTGTGAGTTTCAGCACTGAGCTCTTCCTCTGCTCTAACTCCCCTTTCCTGGCTGGTCTCAGGGGGACTCACCACGAATACAGCAAATATCTAATTTCCCAACACCCCCACCCCACCCCAGCCAACCTGTGGCCTTGCACTTGGACCTCCATGTTCAGTCCCCAGACCTACAGCCAGGGCTCTGTTAGCTGGCTCGGACCTGCACTGCCCAGCCCTGCTCAGCCCTTGGGGCCAGGCTGCAGGAGGAAACCTGAGAAAGAGAAATTGGATGTCTTCTAGAGATCACAGCACCTGGAGGAAACTGACCAAATGGTTAGAGCGCCACAACCGCCTTCAGCGGGCGTTTGCGGGGTTCTACTGCGCGCGCCCCCATGCGCAGATCCAGAGAAGAGAGCAAAGCACCCTGCGTGCAGTCTGGTGCTTCCTTACTGTATTAAAAATCTCATCACCTGAGAACCCGAGGTGCAGGGGTTAATCCTCAGACAGCCAGCATCTTGCTGGGGCCTCTCCGCTCTGAGGAGGATTCATCCCAGGCTGAGGGTGGCGGTCTCTGTCTTCCCTGATCTTGGTACTAAGAGCAGAGCCAGTGCAGGCGAGGGCGGGTGACCTGAGGGTTCAGGACAAGAGCACCGGCTGCCGGTGATCTTCCAGAAAGAAAGGTTTCCAAGGGAAACGTGTCCAAGATCTTAGGTTTCAGATTCCAGCCCGAAGAAGGCCAGCGCGGGATCCCAGGTTCCCTGGGGAACTTCCCAAGTTAGGAGCGTCCTCTGAGGAGGCCCCAGGTCAGAGCGGATAGGCAGGAGGTCCGGGTTCAGCAGGGTCCAGCCACCTGGGCAGGGCTGTCCCAGGAGGGTTGAAGTTGTTTGGAAAAGCAGGCAAAGAGGAGGGGAGGGTGAAGTATTGTTGCCAGTTGTAGTTTAGGGCCGCTGTCTGGATTCGGCTGGGTGGGTAGGACTTTTCCCACTGTGAGGGTAATTGGAAAAAAGAAAGCAGAAGACGTGCACTGTTTCCACCCGGTTTCGAACCGAGGACCTCTCGCGTGTGAGGCGAGCGTGATAACCACTACACTATGGAAACAAGACAGACAGCCATTACAGCTGTTTCACATCCAAGACGAGCATTGTATTCGTGCGAAGGTGCCACACAGTGTAGATCCACATTAGCTGAGACAAGAGCAGAACTAAACCACAGACAAAGCTCGGGAAGAATAAGAGGGCGGATGGTGGCCCGGGGAAAGAATTGAGATGAGTACTGAGGAGAACGTGGGCAGCACGAGGCGCAGAAGCAGGGATCCCCCCCCCCCCCCCACACACACACACACAAACCCCAGAGAAAGACACATCCTGCATTGCCGGAGAATCGCAGGAGGAAAACACAGGAGCGGAAGAGAAGGAAAGTACAGACACCCCAGACCCGCGAAAGAACCTCTAGCTGCTGACGACCTTTGGGGAGAATCGGGCAGGCGCTTAACAGGTTACAACGTTTCAGGAAAAGGCGTTCAGTGTCCACACAGCCTAGAAGTGGGAAATCCGGACTCGTGGGAAAAGGAGCGCGGTTCTGGAGATGCTGAAGGTAGAGGTGGTCCCCGCGGTGCTCCAGAGCAGAGCCGGGCTGTGACAGCTCCCCACCCCGTGGGCAGAACGACCCTCCATCAAGTCGCAGAGCGGGGGAGGAGATGGACCAGGAGAGAAGATCTCAGAGAGGCCCGAGGTCCTTACAGTGCAGACGCAGTGAGGAGGTTTGAGGGGAAAAATCCTCCAGCGGGTGGCGCCCACGGTGTTGTGACTGAGTGGAAGAATCAGTGGAGACGTCTGCTCGCAGGTTTAAAATGAGTGTGCTAGCGGGTGCTGAGTAAAGGGAGTCTCGACGGGTGCAGGCATTGGCACTACCTGCTTTCAGAAGGCTCAGCATCCCAACAACTTCCAACGCAGAAATAAATGCAAGGGATGTGTGTGTAGATCCCACAGCCTACGGCATGCGAAGCGAGCACTCTACCGCTGGAGCTAATCTCCTGACTCTGGAGGAAGTGGGATTCTTTTTCCACGTGCAGGTGGTACTAGTCTCCACGGTTAGCTGCTATTTCCGGGATCCAGCTCGCTGTCCTTTAAGGCCAGGAAGGTAGAGCCTAGAGTCCTCTCACCTCCTTAAAATCACCCAGGGCAGAGCTCAAAATCGATTTCTCTGTAAAGGGGAAAGGGAACCAGAAGACGGTGGGCCCTGAAAAGTTTGGTTTCACCAACTCTATGCAGCAGGTGCATGGGCAGGCTGGCCTTGCAGTAAATAGGCGGGATTCTCACTGTTGCTGTGTGGTGAATCTGAACAGCAAAATAATGTCAAAAGAAGCCGTTGTTGTTTCTGTCTGATTTTGAACCAGGGTCCTCGCGGGTGTTAGGTGAGTGTGATGACCACTACACTACAGAAGCATCTCAGGATGTTTTCTTTATCTTAAACTATATTTTAAAGTCTTGCTTGGCAAGCATGGAGGCCACAGTTTGCACAAGTACCATGGACCTGCTAAATGAAGTAAGCTCCTTCCCTTCATCCTCTGCCCTAGGTGACCATACACTACCCCAGTGTTTCAGATTCCGAATTTTAAGTAAAATCTGGGGAATTTGTGATTCTGTGGCCAGTTTTACCTCACTCAACACCGTGTCCTCGTATTCAGCAGTTGTTCTGAGGACCAGGGACTCTGTAAACTGCAAATAGCGATCCGTGTGCATATGCTGTTTTCTTCATTCATTTGCTGGTGAGTAGGAGTTTGATTCTGTATTCTCCTCACTGGAAGTAATGCTGTGCAAGATTCTGCAGAATTAGCTCAGAACACAGATTTTGAAAAAAAAAAAATAACAAGATCAGATAATTCAAGGAATTTAAAGAACACACAAATCAAAGAAAGATAGGTATAAACTTTTGACCGAATTCAAAAAAGACATTGAAGTATGAAAGAAAACTCAGGCCGAAATGAAGAAGGAAGTGAAACACTCAATAAGCCAATCGGAAATAACAGCAGAAAGCCTCATCAATAGAATGAAATGGAAAACAGAATTGTTTGATAACATCCAAGAATCGGACCACTCAAGCAAAGATTATGAAAAATTAAAGCAAAACAGGAATGGGATGTGCAGGAAATGTGGGACATCATGAAAAGATTAAATTTATGCATCATAGGCAGAAAGGAAGGAGAAGACTCTCAGGATAATGGTATTGACCAGATCTTCTACAGGACTGTGGAAGAAAATTTCCCCAAATTAAGGAATGACATGGCCATAAAAATATAAGAAGCACACAGAACACCAAACAGACAGGACCAGAAAAGTAAGTCCCCAAGACATATCACAGTTAAAACACTAAATGTAAAGACGAAAAGAGAATATTGAAAACTGCAGGAGAAAAACAAGTCACATATAAAGTAAAACCCATCAGAATTACAGCTGATTTTTCAATTAAATCTATGAAAGCCAGAAAAACCTGTACCAAAGTATTTCCAGTTCCAAATGCCCAAGGATGCCAACCCAATACTTTACCTAGCAAAAATGTGTGTTATAGTTAAAGGGGAAAGAAAAATCTTCCACAACATAAATAGGCTGAAAGAATTCATGTCCAGAAAACCAGCCCTTCAGAGAATACATAAAGCCTTACAAAGAGCTGAAGAAAGGAATGACTGTACCCAAAGGGCAACATAAAGAAACTAAATAAAGATATAACTGTGGAAAAAGAAAGTTAGACCAAGCATACAAACAAAAACTAAAATGATTGGTATCAATACACATCTTTTGATAACTTTAAATATCAACGAACTAAACTCCCCAGTCAAAAGACACAGGTTAGTTGAATGGATTAAGAAACAAAACCCATCTCTTGGTTGTCTGCTAGAAACCCATTTCAGCTGCACATATAGACATGACCTTAAACTGAAAGGACAGAAAAAAGTATTCCAAGCAAATGACACAAAGAAGCAAGCAGAAGTTTCAATTCTAATATCTGATAAAATATACTTCAAACTAGGCTGGACACGGTGGTGCACACCTTTAATCCCAGCACTTGGGAGACAGAGACAGATAGATCTCTATGAATTCAAGGCCAGCCTGGTCTACATAGTGAGTTCCAGGCCAGGTGGACTACAGGGAGACCCTGTCTCAAAAAGAACAACAAAATAGACTTCAAACTAACGCTACTCAGAAGAGATAGAGAGGGAGATTTTATTCTTGTCAAAGGGAATTAACCAAGAAGATATTATAATCATGAACTCTGGTGCACACAACTTCACAAATACAATGCTACAGGACTTAAATACAAAGATTAATCCCAACTCACTAGCAGAGGGGGAATTCAATACCCAAATGTCTCCATTAAGCAGGTCAATTGGACAAAAATAAACAGAGAGACATCTGAATTAAACAATACCACACATCAAATGGACAGACATATACTGAAATATTAAATAACAGACATATACTGAAATATTCCACCAAAGAACATATTTTCTATTCAACACCCTATGGAACTTTCTCCAAAGTTGACCACATATTGGGCACAAAATAAATCATAAGAAAAACAAAAAAATTGAAATAATTCCATGAATTCTATCAGACCACAATACAGTAAAGCTTAAAATCAACACATACACCATGATCAAATCACCTTTATTCCAGAAATGCAGGGGTGGTTCAATATATGTAAGGCAGTAAATGTCATAACTCATATGAATAGATTCAAAGACAAAAATCAAATGGTTATCTCAATAGATACCGATAGGCCCATGCTCATGGACTGGAAGAATGAATACTGTGAAATTACTATCCTATGAAAAGCAATATATTGATTCAACGCAATCCCAATCAAATCCCCACGACATCCTTCACGGAATTAGAAAAAAAAATCCAAATATTCATGTGGAAGCCCAAAAGACCCAAGCTAGACAAAGCAACCCCGAGAACAAAGAGCAATGCAAGGGGAATTACTATATCAGATTTTAAATTATATTACAGAGCTATAGTCACAAAACAGCATGTTATTGGCACAAAATAGACCCATAGATTAATGGAACATAACTGAAGACCCAAACATGAGCATATGCTATTTCAACCTCCTGATATTTGACAAAGGAGCCAAGAATACTCACTGAAGGAAAGATAGCATTGTCATCAAATTGTGTGGGTAAATTGGATCCCCACCTATAGAAGAATGGAATTAGACCCTTATCTTTCACCTTGCAGAAAAGTCTACTCCAAATGGATCAAAGACATCAATGTAAAACCTGAAACTCTGAAATGGTTAGAAGAAAACATTGGCAGTGTGATGGTTAATCCTGGGTGTCAACTTGATTGGACTAAGGAACAAATAAGAGAAAAAGGATCTTCAGATTGGACTACCTCGACCTGGATGGCCCACCCCAAATGTGGGCATTACCTTCTGCCAGCAGGTAGAAGAATTAAAGGCCATGCCAGAGGGATCTGGTCCCTTTTTTTCCTGTGGCTTGCCTCTCTCTCACTGGTGAGTTTGTCTTGCTGCTGTGATCAACCCTATGGATCCCAGCGTGTACTGAGACTGGCAGATCTCCTGGAATCCATCAGGCCTTCAGCACCAGATTGGGACTATTGAGACATCCAGCCTTGCGGACTGAGCAGTTCCCTGGATTCTCAGCCTCTCCAGTGCGGCATGGCTACTGTTGGACTCCTTGAACTCTGTCACATGAGCAAATCAATAAATCATATATAGCTATATATTCATCCTGTTGCTTCTGTTTCTCTAGAGAACCCTGACTAATACAGATTTTGGTACCAAGAGTGGGGTATTGCTGTGACAGACCTGACCTTGGTGTTTTGGGGAAGGATTGTGGAGGCATTTGGAACTTTGGGCTGGGAAGATCACTGAATGCCTAAAGATCATTGCTGTGGAGCTTTTTTGCTGAAGAGCAGTTTTGCTGAAGGAGTTGTAGAAGATGGAAGCCTGGCTTGTGAAGTTTCTAGTTTCAAAGGGGAGCAAAGATCATCAAGACTGTGTAATCTGTGGGTTCTGGTCAGCTGGGGCTGAAGAATCAGCTGTAAGCAACAAGAGAACAGAACCTGAAGTGAAATCTTTGTTGTACTGGGTCAATTGATGCTGGTTAGCTGGGGCTGAAAAATCAGCTGTAACAAGAGACCAGCATCACTAGTGAAATCTTCTGGGAAAAATTTCTTCAGGGTCAGCACACAGAAGCTGTGATTCGGAAGGAGCCTGAACCTCCATCTCAAGCCAGAAGCAGGGCTTGGGAGTGTGTAAGAGTCTCCTATATGGTTCTGGTATTGAAATTTGAGGGGGTCACAGAGAGCAGCTGAGGCTTGGCACTGTGAGGTCAGGAAAGACCATTGGTGGAAGTGCACCTCACTTGCAGTGAAGACCCCAGGATTGCAGGGGTCGTGGAGAGAAGCTGAGGCTTGGCACCAGGAGAGGTCAGAAGAGACCATTGGTGAAGGTGCTGCCTCAGTTTCAGTGGTGACCCCAGCTTTTTGGAGATGGCAGGACCATGGGACGACCACCAAGAGCAGCAGCAGGTGTGAAATGGAGTCAGCCTGGGCCTTAGAGATGAGCTGTGTGTGCCACAGGTGGCAGAGTCGGAGAGGGGGAGCTGCAGAAACCCTTTGGAGCCCAGAAGATCGTGAGTGAATCCCAGATATCCAGCCTTGAGCTACTTTGCTGGACTTGGGTTTTGTTTGAGAGTGTCTGATTCTTCCCTTTGAAATAAGACAGTACTTGTTTTGGATTTTACAGCAGCCCACAGTTAAGAGACTTTTAATAGACTGAACATTTTAAGGACTGTGGGGCTTTTAAGGTTGTACTGTCTTAGGTTGTGATTAATGTTAACATGAGGATAAGAACTGGAAAGGTAGTGGTTTAATAATGATGTGTTTTGCATGCCAAGTTGACAAGGGTTCAATTGTGCTGGATAGCTTTAGTGTCAACTTGACACACCTGGGATGAGGGAGCCTCAATTGGGGAATTGGCTCCATTGGATTGGTCTGTGGCCACATCTGTGGAGTATTGTCTTGATTGTCAGGCAATGTGGTAGGGCCCAGCCCACAATGAGTAGTGCCACCCTGGGCAGGTTGTTGTGTATGGTATAAGAAGGCAGGCTGGGCATGAGCCAGGGGAGCAAGCCAATGAACAGCATTCCTCCATGGCCTGTGCTTCAGCTCCTGCCTCCAGGTTCCTGCCCTAAGTTCCTGCCTTGGGCTCCCTGAGTGATGAACTGTGATCCAGGAGATGTAAGCTGAATAAACCCTTTCCTCCCCAAGTTGGTGTCAGTCAGAGTGTTTTGTCACAGCAATGGAAGACAAACTAGATCAGGCAGTAACCTACAAGATATAGGTGTAGGAAAGGACTTTCTAAATCAGACATCAGGGCTCAGGACCTTTCAATAGTCAACAAGTGGAACCTCTTAAACTAAAACGTTTCTGTACAGCAAAAGAAACAACCAAGAAAGGGAAGAGAAAAGCCACAGGGTGGGAGAAAGTCTTCACCAGTGACACATCTGACAGACATTTGGCATCCAGAATATACAAAGAACTAAAAAACCAAAGAATCAAGAAAACGAGTGAACCAATTAAAAGATGGGCTGAGAATCTGAAGAGAGTTTTCAAAAGCAAAAATAAAGATAGCTAAGAAACATCTTAAAAACTGCCCAACATCATTAGTAATTAGGAAAATGCAAACTAAAACCACTTTACGATTTCTATCTTGCCCCAGTCAAAGTGGCTAAGATCAAGAGAACACACCATACCAAATGTTGGAGAGGATGTGGGGAAAGGGGAAAGTTGATTTACTCCTGGTGGGTTTGTAAGCTGGGGAAACCCCTATGGAAAGCAGTGTGGAAAACTCTTGGAAAACTAAAAATGAACCCACCATTTGACCTGCTTATGCCACTCCCTTGGCGTCTACCCAAAGGACTCATCTGATTGCAGGTCTATTTGTACAACTCTATTTGTTGCTGCTTTTCTCACAGAAGCTAAGAGAGGAAAGCAATGTGTCCCTCAACTGAAGAATGGATAATGAAAATGTACATTTATACTATCGACTCAAGCCTAAAGAAAGACAAAGTCATGAATTTGCATGTAAAGAATGGAACTAGAAACTGTTTTGCTAAGTAACACAGACTCAGAAAAACAATTGGCGTATGTCCTCCCTCATTTGTGGATGATCCTAGCACCAAATCCTAGTATGTATGTATCCTGACGGAACTGCAGGAACCAGGGAGATAAAGAAAAAGAAGGAAACTGAGCTAGAAAAATAGTAGGAGGAAATGGATAAAATGGGAGGGTTGAGGGAGGAATATATAAGGAAATTTGGGATAAAGGGAAAGAAGGAGCTCAGAGAGGTGGGAACATAGGAGATTGGTGTTCTCAGGGAGAAATAGAGAAATGAGGATACTTTAGTTGGGGAAGGCATGGAGGGAGGGTTAGACAGGTAAAGAGAGAGGGGAGAGATAAATAATGCCTAGAGTGTAAGAAAACACAATCATATTAGTCTAAGAATCTAATGAAAAATTACATATACAGTATCTCTACGTGAAACTATGTGCTAGCGAAGGCTAGATAACAAGAAACAGTGCCAGACAGGAGAAACCTTCCTTTGAGTTGTTGGCCAGAGTAGTCCAAGAGGCTCCCAAAATTGCATGTGCTATTGTCATAGCCTTTGATTGCCTCCTAGAACTCGAAGGTAATTTCCTACTGCTGAAGACAGGACTTACTTAGGAGACCATATTTGCAGCAATGGAGCAAGAACTGACCTAGAATCCACTTTCCCTGAAGGCTGCTCTCAGAGCTTTGGGGAGAACTATGCAAGCTGCTGAGGGAGAACATCCATTGATGGTCCAACACAAGCCTTAAGACCAACTATCCACATCAATGACCAGAACAACATAGGACATCGGTGCACTAGTCATACTTTTATCTTGACTTAAAGCCCACTCAGTGGGAGGAAACTCATATGTGGTAGTCAAATACACGTGGATGGAGAGGTCATAAATCGTACAGAAATCCCCAAGGCTGTCACGTCCCATGTAACTTATGACTAAGTGTAAAATATGTATCTTCATATTTACAGTCAAGTATCTCTGTCACCACTCATCAAAGAAGCTTCTTTTGCACTAGATGGAGACTATTACAGAGTACCACAACTGTCCACACACAGACATCATCTATGAATTGCCCAAGCCTAAGTGGCACATCTACAATGTGTTCTATACACATAAGGTTCATGCAACATAGAATGAGTGACAAAGAGGACACCAATAAATTTCTCAACTCTCACTAAATGACATCCCTTCATGCAACAGAGGACCAGGAACACAAAAGGGCACAAATGACCAGTGTTGAGATTAGGAGTCTGCACAGTGTGGGTTTTCACACAGGGCTCCTATATGAAACTTCACTCACCTAGGGGTCAGGGACCATTGGGGAAGAGGGGGTGGAAAGATTGTAGGAGCCAGGGAGGAGGTGCATGGCCATATGGAAGTAGACCCTACAAGCTCCTAAGCTCATATGAACCTACAGCAATGGCGTCAACATGCACAAGACCCATGCAAACTGATGTAGACAAAAACCCAGTAGGGGCCTTGGGAGAGGCACAGCAGACCCCAATCTTAATTGAAGAAATATTGGCAGCTTATTACTGTTGGCTGAGGAAGAGCTGATATTCTGAAAGCAAGAGACTCTGGACAGGCTGACTAGACCTGAGTGGATAAACTTGAACCGAGGAATGTTGGGGAACACTAACTTGACACAACAGGCCTTAACACAAATGACAGACTGTATGAATTCCAGTGGGGGGCTGGGGAGGGCGCTAATGTACAAGGGGGTGTAAAGGTGATTAACATTGATTGAGATGCTCTGTATGCAATTCACGATAATTTAATTAAATAATGCACACGCGCTGGTTTCTAAGTACTCCTCTGTGTGCAATGCCCTTGGAAGCCAGAAGAGGGAGTCTGATTTCCTGGAACTGGAGTTACAGATGGTTGTCAGATGCTATGTTGGTGCAAGAGTACCCAGTGCTCTTAACTGCTGAGCCATCTCTCTGGCCCCCAAATAAAAACTTTTGTTTGCTGTTCTGGTATGTTTGTCCTTAACAGGCAGACTTCTCTTGAGGTTGAAGTAGGAGGACCTCAGGTTTGGGACAAGTCTTGGCTACATAGGAATTTCCAGGCCAGTTCAGGATCCACATTGGGACATAACTTACTTATTATATATTATTTTTATTTTTATTTTATTTTATCTTATTTCTAGTCTTTTTGAGGCAGGGTCTCCCTGTAGCTCCAGCTGTCCCGGAACATGCTATGTAGACCAGGTTGGCCTTTAACTCACAGAGATCTGCCTGCCTCTGTCTCCCAAGTGCTAGGATTAAAGGTGGGCACCACCATGTCCGGCTATATATTATTTTTAATTAAAAGTATTTTATTTATTATTTCTTTTCTCCTTTTTTCGGTGGTTTTGAGACAGGGTCTCTCTGTAGCCTCAGCTGGCCTAGAACTCACTCTGTAGACCAGGCTGGCCCTGAACTCACAGAGATATGCCTGCCTCTCACTCCTGAGTGCTGGATTAAAGGCCTATGCCACCACATCTGGCTTTATTTATTATTCCTATTTTATGTGCATTAATGTATTGCCTGCATATATGTTAAGTGTACCTGTGTGGTGCAATGCTTGTAGAGGTCAGAATGGGCATCAGATCCCTTGTAACTGGAGTTAGAACAGTTGTGAGCTGCCACGTGGGTATTGGGAATTAAACCTGGGTCCTCTGCAAGAGCAGTCAGTGCTCTTAACTGCTGAGCCATCTCTCTAGGCCCTGGGACTTGATTTTCAAGAGACAGAAAGAGGCCAGGTATGATGGTACGCCCTTTTAGTCCCAGCACTCAAGAGACAGAGGCAGGCAGATCTCTGTGAAATCTAGGCTAGTCTGGTCTACATGGTGATTTCCAGGCCAACTGGGGCTATAGCTGTCTCAAACCAAACAACCAAACAACCAACCAATGAACCATACATACATACAAGAAAAACAGACAGAAAGAAAGAAATCCTAAGATGTAAATGGCCCGAGTACTCTCCTATGCTTTTAACTTGAGGAGACAACCTCATCTGTTGATTGATTGTGAGATGGGGCTTTCCTTTATGACTGAATGCTCTATTATGGGGTGTGTGTGTGTGTGTGTGTGTGTGTGTGTGTGTGTGTTGACAATATAGAAGAAAATAATCTAGTCAATGGAGACATCCAGAAATGCACACTTCCATAATTTCACTAATGGAAGGTTTAAGGATGCAACCAGAGGTTGGCTCACATTTCAGAAGTACCAAATGCTTCTCCTTATGACATTGAGTGGAGCTGAGGCTGGGAAGTGGTGAGGACAGAGCAGAAGGCTGTGCATCACCACAGCCCTTTCCATTTCTCTCTACATGAAGGCCTTGCAGAAAAAGAATGAAGCCGTTTTTAGGAAGCCATCCCAGGGTCATCAAGGCTGTCGAGAAAAAGTAGAAAGTAGTTACAGTGCAGGAACACTGGGAGGAAGCAAGATGTGGGCTTGAAGATGGATAGAGGTGGACTGCATTTATCATGGGGCATCAGCACTCAGTTGGTGACATCTGGGGTTTCCCTCTGCAGTTTCACAGTGGCCAAAATCTCAGGGTAAAAATAAGAGATCAATCTTCTATCTTCCTATGAGTGTGAGGAACAGACGTAACTGCAGGACTGCCATCATCCAGGGAATTGTTCAAAGATGTTAAGAGCCGGTTGTGGGTTTCGTTGTTTGGATGGTCTGTTGTCAACAGGTGAGGCAGTGACTGCCTGTTAGAAATCCCAAACCACAGACAGGCATAATTGTAACAGGAGTTCTGGTACTGAGAATGTGAAAGCAGAAGAGAGCGCCACTGCAGATTCAGAGACTCTGCCCCTCCTCAGGCCACACAAGTGCTGCTAAACCTTAATGTCACTGAAGGTCATGGGAGCAAGCATTGGCCTTTGGATTGGATGTGAGGCCTGCTGCACAGGAGGGAGTTCGTGCCTGGGACTGTAAGCCTGGCCAAAAGCCTATGGCTTACGTCCAGTTCTGAAGCGATGTCAATGCTCACTATGGCAGCAGTTAGGAGGTGTTCTGTTGATCTTTTACTTACAAACACCACAAATGTCACATAACAAGAACTGACACAACTTTGCCTTAAAGAGTACCAGACTGGAATTTGTCATATTATGTTAATAAGGAAGATTTAGAGTGTTCATTGATGTTTATGATTTTAATATTTCTGAAGGCCATTACAGTGGCCTGAATATGTGCTGAAAGCCAAACTTTTAAATTTTTTGGTTTTTTAAACAAAGAAATATTTTAAATAAATCCTATTTCAACACAGTGAAAAAAAAAAAGCCTATGGCTTGGAAAGTCAGAAGCCCTAGAGGGGAATCTACTACTATTGTCCTGGAAAATGAACATATTGTCAAACTGCCTTCTAGCTATTGCTGCTTATATCCATAGAGTAGTGCTACTTATATCCATAGAGTAGTGCTGCTTATATCCATAGATGAGTGCTGTTTATATCCATAGATTAGTGCTGCTTGTATCCATAGATTAGTGCTGCTTATATCCATAGATTAGTGCTGCTTATATCCATAGATGAGTGCTGTTTATATCCATAGATTAGCACTGCTTATAACCATAAATGAGTGCTGCTTATATCCATAGAGTAGTGCTGCTTATATCCATAGAGTAGTGCTGCTTATATCCATAGAGTAGTGCTGCTTATATCCATAGATTAGTGCTGCTTATATCCATAGATTAGTGCTGCTTATATCCATAGATGAGTGCTGTTTATATCCATAGATTAGCACTTCTTATAACCATAGATGAGTGCTGCTTATATCCATAAATGAGTGCTGCTTATATCCATAGAGTAGTGCTGCTCTTCATCTCAGCTAGAGGCTGCTGCAGTGACAGTAGTTAGTGCAGAGACTCAAAACTGGTCAAAGTGCCAGAATAAGTGACTGTTCAGTGCTCAGCCTTAAATGGTACATCTGTATCAACCAAACCTCCCCTGCTGAAGGCTTAAGGAACATCATGGAAGAGGAGACAGAAAGAATGTAAGACTGGCAGAATGGAGAAGGTACTGTCCCATGTCTTCTATATATGCCATGGCCTGCACTCATGAAATCACTGCACATTTGATCTACAGTATTCAAATCTTTGGCCTTTCAATGCATTTTTAAGTATCCACATTTTAAAGTTTGCTCGTGCAAATCCAGTCTGGCATGCCAAATAATTCTGTGCACGTAAAAGATGGAAACTCAAAGTGGCCACTTTGTTTGACAGAACCAACATAGAGGACACTAGAAATACCTTAAACAGGAAACATAAGGGCTTCAGAAAAAGTAGGAGAGTTGAAAGAGCTCATGGGCTTCAACAAATAGGCAAATGAAGCATGCTCAAAGATGGATGTAGCTCAATCAGAATTTGATATCCATCTCAGTCGACATAATGCTGCAACGTCTCAGCCAAGTAAGCCAAAGGAAGCTTTAATTACAGCTTCTGAGACTCTCAAAGAAAGAAAAGCTGCAATCAAAGATATAAACACAAAACTCCCTCAAGCTCAACAAGAATTAAAGGAAAAAGAAAAGGAACTTCAAAAATTGACACAAGAAGAAATAAACCTCAAAAGTTTGGTTTATGATCTTTTCCAAAAAGTTGAAGAAGCAAAGAGTTCCTTAGCAATGAATCAAAGTAGGGGGAAAGTACTTGATGCAATAATTCAAGAAAAAAATCTGGCAGGATCCCAGGAATATATGGAGGACTGGGAGACTTGGGAGCCATTGATGAGAAGTATGATATTGCTATTTCATCCTGTTGTCATGAATCAGACCACATTGTTGTTGATGCTATTGATATAGCCAAAAATGTGTAAACTTTCTTAAAAGACATAATGTTGGAGCTGCAACCTTTATAGGTTTAGATAAGATGGCAGTATGGGCAAAAACATGACCAAAATTCAAACTCCTGAGAATAGTCCTGTTATTTGATTTAGTCAAACTGAAAAATGAGGAAATTTGCCAAGCTTTTTATTTTGCTTTACAGGATACCTTAGTGGCTGTCAACTTGGATCAAGCCACAAGAGTAGCCTATCAGAAAGACAAGATGGAGAAGAGCAACTCTACAGGTACAATGACTGGTGGTGGAAACAAAGTAAAGGGAGGAAGAATGGGTTCATCAGTTATCATTGAAATCTCGGAAGAAGAGGTACATAAAATGGAATCTCAGTTGGAAAAGCATTCTTAACAAGCAGTGCAAGTTCAAGAACAGAAAGCACAACTTGAAGAAGCAGTAGTTAAGACATAGTGAACGAGAAATGAGGAATATACTAGAAAAGTTCCCTGCAAGCGTCCAGTGCTTACCAGAGCAAAAAGAGTATTTGAGTGTACAAACTAAAGGACTTGAAGCTAATGTACTTGCTACAGCTACTGACCAAAAAAAAGCAAAAAAGTAGAACAAAATGTCAGTTCCTTCAAAACAGAATGTGATGCTGTGGCTGAGGAAGCTAACAAAGTAGAAGCAGAGGCTAAGTGGTTACATAATATCATCATAGAAATTAACAGCCAAAAACTCAAGGCTCAACAAGACAAACTTGACAAAACAAACAAGCAGTCAGATGAATGTGCCTCTGCTATTATTAAAGCCCAAGTAGCCATCAAGACTGCTAACAGGAATCTTAAAAAGTCACAAGACTCTGTCTTGTGCACAGAGAAAGAAATAAAAATAAAAAAAAAAAAACCACTGAGGGCTGGAGAGATGGCCTCATGGTTAAGAGCACCAACTACTCTTGCAGAAGACCCGGGTTCAATCCCCAGCACCCACATGGTGGCTGAGAACCAGCTTTGACTCCAGTTCTAGAGGACTCCGATGCCCTCTTCTGATCTCCACGGCATTGCACTACACTGGTGCACAGACCTGCATGCAGACAGTACATTCATACACATTTAAATAAATAAATAATCAGCCCATGAAAGGAAACAGCCAGAATTGACCAGAGTCCAAGACAACAGCTCCAGAGAGAGTGGACTGTTTTGCTTCTCATCCACCTGTGCCCCTTTTCTAAGCCTAGGGTACAATCTGTGGAAGAGGGGGCATGGTAGAATATAAGGGCTATGATTGGGGTGAATGGTGAAACTACAGCAATGTAGTCTGGACATTCATTTGATCAACTTGATTGAACAAACAACCCATCACCCCCCCCCACTGGATGGTGGGGCTGTGGGGGTTTGGGCACAACAGCCTGCAGATTGGTTTTGCACAAAGGATGCTTGTACTCATGGATTATCATTTATAGCTAAAAAATGAAAAAAACTGAGAGAAAGATGCAGGACAGTTATGGCAGAATGCATGATCTGGGATGGGGTGGGGGTGGGGGGGAAGGGAAAGGGAAATATGCCTGAACTGAATTGGAAAATGATGTATGAAATGCACAAAGCATCAATAAAAATTAAAAAATAAATAAATAAATATTAAAAAACACTGAAAAAGAAATATGGGATTTAACAGCAGAGCTAAAAAGTATTGAGGACAAAGCAGCAGAGGTCTTAAAAAATACAAATGCTAGAGTCTTTACCAGAGATCCAGAAAGAACATCATCACCTGCTTCAAGAACTAAAAATTATTCAAGAAAATGAACATGCTCTTCAAAAAGATGCACTTAGTATTAAGTTGAAACTTGAGCAAATAGATGGTCACATTGCTGAACATAATTCTAACATAAAATACTGGCAAAAAGAGAGAATGTTTCAGTTCTAAGCATGGAGGACCTTGAAGCAATCAAGAATCCAGACTCCATAACAATTCAAATTGCACTTTTGGAAGTTCAGTGTCACGAAATGAAACCATTGCAGAGTATATAAAAAAGGAAGAATTATATTTGCAATGAGCAGCAGAATTGGACAAAATCACTTCTGAAAGAGACAGTTTTAGACAGGTGTGTGAAGATACTTGAAAACAAAGGCAGAATGAATTTATGGCAAGTTTTTATGTTTTTATGGTTGACATTTTAAAGTTTGCACATACATATCTAGTCTAGCATGCCAAATAATTCTATGCACATAAAAGATGGAAATTTGAAGTGGCCACTTTGTCAGTTTACAAGAACTGACAAACATACAAAAACTTAGACTGAGAGGACACTAGACACACCTTACATGCAAAAACTTGGACACATGAAGAACACAATTACATGAATCTCAGACACATGGAAGAACAGTCACCAAAACTAGAAAACATAGTTACTGCCTTCAAAACTGAAACATTCCTCCTCTTTAATCTTTTTTTTTTTTTTTTTTTTTTGGTGGGGGGTTGGTTAAGGGCATCCACAGTGGCTTCTCAGAGAACTCTGGAAAGACATAAGCCAAGCCTCAGTCCTGCATTTAACAGGGGGTTGGCTGGGCAAGCAGCCTAACTCTCCCAGGCGTCAGAGACTGGCAGCCACCAGCTCTGCACACACCAAGGTTGCCGTTCCTCCCCTACTGGCATAGCAGCTACAGTGGAGAGTGGCAGGCTTGGCAGGCGCCTCGGTCATGGCACAGATGAGCCTCAGAGGCTGGGAGCGTGGGCCAAGACACCAGGGCGCACAGGTGATATGGGGATGGCCCAGAGCGCTCCCTGACCACAGGATTTCCTGGCAGCAGCGGCCTTAACTAACCTTCAGGCAGCGACCATACTCAGGAAGAAGGCAACTGCACATTTCATGAGCCAAGCCATTCCTTAGGCTGCGGCTCTCAGCTCCCTGTCACTCCAAACCTGGCTCCGAGCCCGCCCTCTTCCTTGGCCATGCTGCAGGCCGCCATCAGGTACAGAGTCCTAGTGGAGTGCCCTGTGAGCAGCCAGCAAGCTGGACAGCCCAGGCCTAGTGAGCGGACATAGGGGACATTTCTCCCCGTTCAGCCAGAGACTGATCATATAGGGAAGGGCTAGCCCTTCCCCCCGCGTTTGCCACAGCAGACGGAGCCACATCTGTGCAGAAAGTCCACCACCAAGGAACCCACAGGCTTGCAACCATGGTGGGGGGGATCAGAATGAATGGGGCCCTAAGGGCGGCCATCTGAGGGGGAGGTTGCCATGGAGACAGAAAGGGAAACTAAGACAAACGGTGGGCCAGCATTCACCTTCATATGGCTACAGACACAAAACAAAGGGGGCCTACTCACCGAATACCTTACCAAATCAGAAGAGGTGGTGCCTTGCAAGCAAACACCGAAGAGGCATTCTATAAACGCTGGGGGGGGGGGGCACGTTTTTAAAATAGTCGGGACGGGGGAGGAGGCTGGGGGGGATCACAGACCACGCTATACGCCAGATGTAGGAACCTCCTCCCACCAGCCAGTGGGGTTTCAAGATCCTGACCAAGGAAGAGGTGAGTAGACAACTTAGTCAAACACCACAGACCCCGGGAGTTGGGTGGAAAGCAGGGAAAATGTGAACTCCTCCTAACTCGTGTAATATGGGAAAGATAAGGATTTATGTATGATCATCCTCTGCTTCTTCAGGAAACGCGCCAGGTGCTGATCCAACCACTGACTCTCGGCTGTTGCTTCTGAGCACAGGTTAAGTCTGTTCAATAGACAAGGAGATAAGCACGCCACTGCAGGTGTGTAACACTCTACATAGATGTATGGAATTGTCAAAGAATAGGTAAAACATACATAAGAAGGTGTAAACAAAAACCTTGGGTGTCAGGGGGCAGCCCCGGGGTGGCACTGACCTCTGGATTATGTCCCAGGAGCACATCTCTTGCAAACTTTTAGACAAGGCCAAAGAGCAGCCAGAAGAGAGAAGGTCCTGCTCAGAGACTGGACCTTGGGTCTCCATTCATGACCTGAGTGCACCTTCCTGACCCTCTCAAGATATGGATCCTGCCTTAAGGACAAGTCCCGGAATGCATGCCTGGACTTCTACCATGTAAAGGGAATGGAGGCCAAGGGAAGGTGTATCTCTGTCCCACAGCAGATCTCTCTTCAGCCCCCACTGACTGGACAGAAATGACCCACAGCACCTCCTTCCCACGGGAAGGTTTCATCCTTCATGAGCCACTTCTCCCCTCTCTCTGCTCCTGCTGTGAACTCGACCTGACCAGGTGTGTCCCACCTCCTGCCTAAGCTTGTCTCTTCTGTTAGTTATGGAAGTCAGTGTACTTGTTTCCCTGTGAACTTGGACAGCTGTTCATTAAAGGAGATTGAGCAAGACATCTGCAAATTTTGTGTTCATTCTCAGGAGGGAAGCGTCAAACAAAAAGCCAAAGTTGTCAAGTGGACTTTTCCTGCAAACCGGGGTGAGAGACGCTGTGGATCACAGTGGGTTCTTTTCTCTTCCCTGTGAACATTCCCCACCTTCCCTCACCTGCTCACTGTGCACCTGTCTAACATGGGTCATGATGCAACTTTATGAGAAACTTTTCAGAAAGGTCTTTCTTCTTTCCTTCTTTCTTTCTTTTTTTTTTTTTTTTTTTTCTTTTTGAGACAGGGTCTTCCTGTAACTCCAGTAGAAATCACTATGTAGAGCTCACTGGCCTTGAACTCACAGAAATCTGCCTGATTCTGCCTCACAAGTGCTGGGATTAAAGGTATGCACCACCACGCCTGGCTCTTTTCTATTTTTTTTTCTTTTCTTTTCTCTTTCTTTCTTCTCTTTCTTTTTTTCTTCTTTGTTCTTTTTTTGGTCTTTTTCACACAGGTTTTTCCTGTAGCCCCAGCTGGCCTGGAGTTCACTATGTAGACAAGGCTGGCCTTGAACTCACAGAGATCTGCTTGCCTCTACTTCCCAAGTGCTGAGATTAAAGGTATGAGACACGTGCTTGCTCTGAAATATTTTCTTGATTGGATTACAAATCTTAGAACAAAACACCGTCTTTTCAGAAGACCAAAAGGAGAAACTTCAAGTTAGGATTGCAGTCAGGGCTACGTTCATGCTGGGCAGGTGCTATCTACTGAGCTACATCCACAGCCCAGCCTGGAATCTCTTGGTCCAGAGCCAGATGCACTTTTCCTTGCACTCCAGTCCTCCACAGATTGTGGTCTCTTGAGGCATCATCAGCTGCGTTGGTTGAGTTTCTCCAGTGCTGACATCCACGGGCCTCCCTGCTATTCTAGCCCTCCTGCCTTCTAGCTTCCCAGCTGAGAGAACAGAGGTGGGAAGAAACCTGGAAACAGTGTATTGGAAAAAGATTTTAGGGTTTTGATGCCCCAAAAGTAATCCAGGACTCAGACTTGTGTTAACAAAGGACATAAGCAAATCAGTATGGTGGCATCTGTGATATCTGAGCCCTGGAGGTGGGCAGGTCCAGGCTACAATTATCAAAGAAGCAGTTATTCCAAAGTGAAGGGACTGTCCAGTATGGTAATAGGACAGGAAAGCTTGCTGGCTCTCAGCACACAGACAGTATGGTTTCCTACCACCTGTGTCACTGGTTTGAATTTTTCATTATGCCAGTGGCCAGGAAAAATTAGGAAATAGTGCTTACACATGACTTGTGAAGTGACTATTGCAAAGAGCCCTCCGTAGGAGGCTTCCAGCAATGACTCTACAGTTAAAACAGGCAAATAGCTGAGACAGAGTGGACATTTTATCACATGTGACAAACCTGGAGAGCTGCCAGTCAGTGTGTCCTCTGACTGCAAGAGCTAAGATGGAGAAATAAAGGTAAGAAGGGCAAGATGTTCTGAAGGAGAAGAATTCCAAGTGTTAGGTCCCAAAGCCTTTTAAGAAGTCTTGGTCCACCCAAGCTTCCTCTGAGTCTGTAACTTAAACACCACTCTTTTTGAAAGAAATATCTCATTTATTATGTTTTTATGTATATGAGTATATTGCTTGAATGTATGTAAGTGGATTCATGTTGTGTGCAATGCTCACAGAAGTTACAGGAGAGTGTTGGAGCTCCTGGAACTGGAGTTATGGACAGTTGTTAGCCATAACATGTGGGTGCTTGGAACTGGACTCAGATCCTCTGCAAGAGCAGCCAGTGCTCTTAAGTTCTGAGCTATCTCTCCAGCACCCCATCTATCACTCTTCTATGAGTCTGTGAGCTACCCCATCAATCTTCTGTAGTTGCTGAAGGTTTTGTTACTGGTGATGAAAATAATCCCGATTAATAACAGACATGAAATTGTTCCACTTGTCAAGCTCGCCGAGGGCATAGATGTTTTAGCCAAACCACAGGCTTCAAAGGTAGAGAGAAAGCACTGTTAGTGCTAGAAAACAAACTCCAGGGGCCCAGGGGTGGGGGACTTAGTCTAGGGAGTCTTCAAGGCGAGAAGGAAGCATTTCATTCCAAGTCTTCAAGAGCCAGAAGACACATGATTCCCTCTCCACACCCAACTGTGTCTTATCTCTTGTGAAAAGTGAAGTTCTTGGCTCCTAATCAATATCTGAACAATCATTAATAACAGGCCAACTCTGTTTAATCTTATATGGTAGTTAACAGTGGTGAGCATGTATGTGATGTCTTAACCACGTGTCCTTGTACTAAAGTTAGCCTTATCACCTTAGAGTTCACCTCAGCCGTCTCTACCCAGTCTGCTCTCCCTGTTTCTGAGTGGCTTCACTCTGATCACTGATATTTGCCTGGGTTTCACTTGTATTGCTTGCCGGGAAACACCTCAAAAGACAAGGGTGAGAGCCGAAGAAGCAGAGGATTCCTGAGTAGAGAACAGTGACATTGAAAATAGAATGAATGCTTGACACGCGCTGTGGTGGTTCACTTCAATTGCCAACTCTACGTGGTCTAGAGTCACCCTGGGATTGCCTTGTTTACACAAATCCTTGTGGGAAGAGCTGCCCACCATGGATGGTACCATTCCCTAGGCAGGGGATCTTGAGTAAGAATGCAAAAAGTGAGCTGAGCAGTGGGTGTGCACGCAGGAATTCACTGCTCTCTGCTCTCTGCAGTGGATGGAATAGGACCAGCTGTCTCAAGTCCCTGCCACCTTAGCACCCCACAGCGATGAACTGTGACTTAGAATTGTGAGCTAAAATATATACATCCTCTCTTAAGTAACTTTTGTCAGGGTATTTTATCACAGCAACAAGAAATGAAACTAAGACACTTACTAGGAAATGACATTTAAACAGGTTCAATACGTGGGACTGTGGCCTAGAAATATACAGATTACTCTCCAAATCCCAACCCTGTACCTGCCTTGCCCACTGTGATTACGTATTATCTCTAGTCTCTAAGGCATGGTTCTTGTGTAGGATCAATACCTTTTTGCCCTTTGTGAGGGCAGGAAAATGGCCCACCTCTGTGGCTTCTTCATGATGCTCCATGAAGATTTTCAATTAAGTTCTAGCATCCTTCATTATTAACAAATTAAAAATCCTCTCTGAAAAAATCCATTAAAAATGTGCCTCCTGAATCTCTAACCTGTAAGTGGCAGATTTTCACCTTGGGAATTCTGCTTTCCCAATTATATTGTGGAACGTGAACAGCTGTGATGAGCAACAGAAGAGGCATCAAGTGCAAACCCAGAAATGACCAGAAACCCAGAATCTACTGCAACTTCAGCTGAAAACACCAGGAACAGTTCCCTGAGGAGAGGAACAGCATGGCACTGCATGCCAGGATGAGCGTGGGCTTGAGAAAGGTGATTTTCACATTCCTGTGTGACTTCTTTAGTTTCAAAACTTGCAGAGAGTGCAGCAGTAGTACAAGTAACACGCAGGCACCAGTCACTCAGGGAGAAGAGGTGACAGCACATGAGTACCCTGGTCCACTGCAAAGGGACAGAGTCCCAAGGCTCTGCTTCCCTGTCCACTTTTTCTTTCTTTTCTCTGAACCCTCCTTTGCGTTATCAGATACTGAACACTGAGAAAATTATGCCAATGGAACAGCACCTCAGTCCTGAGCCAGGACAGTGGAGGGAATCCCCTCCTCCCATCCCTTGCCTGTGATGATAAACGTTATGGTGAAGATGAAATACTGTTTCCTGGTGTCTGGAAGGAAGTGAGGGAAGGCCAGGAGGCCAAAGCTCACAGAGAAGGAGAGAACAAGAGCGACGATCATGAGAATTCGACCAAATATGAGGTAGTCTGTGTTGGAGAGGGAGAGGGAAAAAAAGACAGCGGCCATGTAGGCCCCCTTGATAGACTGGAGTACCCAGATGGCCAAGAGAAGCCTGCAGGACCTTGAGGTGGGATCCAATTGCAGCTGGCGGAAGCTCAGGAATGGTAGGAGCTGCAAAGAACCCTGGAATTAGGACTCTGCCTTGGTTGTCAGACTCAGAGGGTCCCGACTCAGATGGACTTCTGGAAGAGCCCATTGTTATTGATAGACTAGTAATTGCTCATTCAGATGCTCTGGGCTAGGAGGACGGCTTGCTACACTCTGCGAGGTAAAGGTTGGCTCTCAAGCCTCCCATTTTAGGCTGGGACTCACTTGATTTTGATAAAGGAATCCAACAGGTCACTTCACCGCAGATTGTGAATAGAGCACTGAGAGGACTTGGGGACTGCCTGGGACTTCTATCTTCACCCAGGTGGAGAGATTGAAGGTCCACCACAGGAGGGCCGAGGCTGAGATTGTGCAGACAAGGATCAGGACGTGATACACTTTGATTTTCTGACATTTCATACCAAACGATACTGGCTGAAACAATAAAACAGGAGCTGATGGAGGGAGCTTCCTCAGGTCCCCTGGGACTTCATCCCCTTCTGAAAGAACCACACAAGCCCATCTTCCTGGCCATTCCTCATTCTGTGTCTGGGATGCTCTCTCTCCTCATTCACTAACAATATCCTCTCTTGACCACAGACACATCCTGTGTCCCTCCCCAGCACTGGTTGATATCTTTCCCCCTGAACTCCACTTCTCCAAATCACTGATGCTTGCAGTTATCGACAACCTTGGGCTGCCGATTAGGTTTTAATAGGTATGTATCTTGTCTCTCTGTTTAAATTGAAAGTCCTGGAGGGTAAATAGTCTTGAGGTCTGAGTTTCTCACTACTCTGATTTCTTAGTACCCCGAATATCAGGAAGAAAATCAAGAAGCAGCCAAAGTACATGTTATACAAATTCATTGGCTATGTCAAGAGAAGAATAAACATGTATATATATATACACATATATATGTATATATGTGTATATATACATATATATACATATACATGTATATATAAATATATATACACATATATATGTATATATATGTGTATATATATATATGTGTGTGTATATATATTTATATTTTTTTGAGACAGGGTTTCCCTGCAGCCTCAGCTGGCCCAGAGCTTGCTATGTAGATCAGTCTGACCTTGAACTCACAAAGATCTGCCTACCCCTGCCTCCCGACTGCTGGGATTAAAGACATGCACCACCACACCTGGCTAAGAGAACTGTGTTTTTCTTCTCTACTCTCATTGTCCCCTCATCATCTCTTCCCTCAAGTCATGGTCCCTTTTCCTGTGTGTGTTCCCAGATTACCTTTACTGATACTTCTTTTTTAAACCCTTTTTTTTGGTTTTTGTTTCCTGGGATCTTTTCCTTCACCCTTCGTCTTCTCATTACACTCCATTTTATAAAGTGCCTGTTTATTCCCAGGCCTGACCCTAGCCTTCTTGTCCCAAGTAGAACCTGAGCATCCCTGCCTGCCTTCCTATTGGCAGGAAAGTTAGTGACATCATAAGTATGCAAATTCTAACTTCCAACAGAATGTGCCCTGTGTTCTAGTACAAACCCATAATGCTCCATCCAACCATGTCCTTGTTCCCTTGGCACAGGAGTGTTTTCAACATTATGCCTTGTGTCCCTTAGTTCTCCGTTATAATGCTGATTAGACAGATGTGCTGAATCCTGTATAAGACTGAAAAGGACCTGAGAAAGAATACAGGAGGATCAGGAAAACAAAAGCAGAACTGGGCAGAATGTAGGCGGGTGCTGAGTGAGGTGGGCACAGTTCAGTCTTCACACTGCATGTGCTGAGGTGAGGTGGGCACAGTTCAGTCTTCACACTGCATGTGCTGAGTGAGGTGGGCACAGTTCAGTCTTCACACTGCATGTGCTGAGGTGAGGTGGGCACAGTTCAGTCTTCACACTGCATGTGCTGAGTGAGGTGGGCACAGTTCAGTCTTCACACTGCATGTGCTGAGGTGAGGTGGGCACAGTTCAGTCTTCACACTGCATGTGCTGAGTGAGGTGGGCACAGTTCAGTCTTCACACTGCATGTGCTGAGGTGAGGTGGGCACAGTTCAGTCTTCACACTGCATGTGCTGAGTGAGGTGGGCACAGTTCAGTCTTCACACTGCATGTGCTGAGGTGAGGTGGGCACAGTTCAGTCTTCACACTGCGTGTGCTGAGGTGAGGTGGGCACAGTTCAGTCTTCACACTCTGAGTCAGGTGGGTGAAGTCTTCTGCACTGACTTGGGTGACTCTGTCACCAAGGCTTCTGTGTTGGGAAATCTGGCCTCATTTTGGTGCTGTGAGAATCTGGGGCCTTAAGAGGTGAGGACCTTAAGCCAACCTGGGGCTGTGTTTAGAAGGGAGTGTGAAATGAAATGCTCTCTCTGGCTTCCTGCTTGGAAAAGTGTTTTCTTCTTTCTATGTCTATTCCCACTGTTGGGACACCATTGGCTGCAAGAATCTCATAAGAGCAAAGTTGGTATTATGAATGAAAGTTCCCAGAAAAACTGCATCTTAAGACTCAAGTCTGATTAACTGACTAGAACTTCAGTGACTGTGGAGAGTTTAGAATGTTGCAGGTCCAGAGCCAAATTATGAACTATCTTGAGGTATCTTTACACCACCCCCCCTCAAGTGGTCACTCCTTACCCACCTTTGTTTCTGACTTGACATCCTGTGACTAACAGATTCAAACCTTTTGGAATGTATTAACTTAGCAGACCACTAGCTTCCACCAACCAAAAGAGCCATCAGACAGAATCTGAGACCTGTTGCTGAAACTGTTGCTGTAACCACTACCTAATGCTTCTTTCAATGTACTTGAAAAGTGTCTTGATTGATGACTTTTCATTTTTGTTTTTTTATATTACTATTTTTTTATTTAACTTATTTCAGATGACATATACAAATATAAAGTTGTACATATTTATAGGGTCACATGATGTTTCATGCACATATACATTTTGTTTAAAACAAAACTGCTGAACATGTCTAGGTTGTTAAACATGTATAATTCCTTTATGGTTAAAAATTCCATAGTTCTGAGCCAGGCGTGGTGGTGCACACCTTTGATCCTAGCACTTGGGAGGCAGAGGCAGGCAGATCTCTGTGAGTTCAAAGCTGGCCTGGTCTACAGAGCGAGCTCCAGGCCAGCTGGGACTAAAAGGGAGACCCTGTCTCAAAAATGCAAAAAAAAAAAAATTCCATAGTTCTGAACAAAATTACACAGTTCTTTCTTTGAGGCTTTTGAAATGCATGCAATATCACACCTAAATTGATCCTACTGTATAATCATACAGCAAAGCATCATGCTGTATGTGACCAACTTGGTATTTATTGATCAGTTTCATCCACACATCCCTTCTTTTTTTATTATGTTCAGGAGTTCAGATTTTTATTTTAATTTTATATTACTCTAAAATATGAATATATACCTTCCATCCATGTACATTAATTACCATGCCTGAAAGTAGGTGGTAAGTTAATTCTAGGGCTCATTAAGATATTCACATTATAACATCACAGTTGCTTTCAGATAGAAAGAAATACAACAATAACATTGCTCAGATTTTCTTTCAATTGGGGGATTTGGTACTAGCATCCACAAATGAGGGAAGCCATTCCCCGTTTGTTTTTCTGGGACTGTGTTACTTCACTTAGCATAATGGCTTCAAGTTCCATCCATTTACCTGCAAATCTCATGATGTCATCTTTCTTTACTGCTACATAGAACTCCATTGTGTATATGTTATCCAGTGCTCAGTTGAGGGGCATTTCACAATAGTGAAGAGTTGGTTCCAACTCTTCACTATTGTGAAAAGAGCTGCAATAAACAAGGATGTGCATGTATCTTTGCAGTAGGATGAGTCTTGCGGGTATATATCCAGAAGTGGTATGGCTGGGTCAGGTGGTAAGCTCATTTTGAGTCTTTTAAGGGTTCTCCACACTGCTTTCCACAGTGGTTGTACGGGTTTGCATTCTCACCAGCAGTGGATGAGTGTTCCCCTTTCCCCACAACCTCTTCAGCATTTGTTGTCTTTTGTTTTCTTGATGTTAGCCAGTTTTATCCGAGTGAGATGATATCTGAGAGTGGTTTTAAATTTGCATTTACTTAATTATTAGCAATGTTGAACACTTTTTTTCATAGTTAAGACTGATTTATTGGTGGCAGCTAGTTCAAGTCAATAAATATTGATCCCCAAAGAGCTCAGTTACTCATTAGATTACTGGTCCACAGACAGGTGAATGATCCTGAATAAAGTGATGACTACAGTCAATCCTGCTTCTTGGGAAATACAGTGACGGCTAACTCATATAAGGCATATGCTGTTCCACCAACTGTAAGAGCCATTGTGAGTCTATACAGGAGGGCATCAGATGCTCCACCCTTCAGATGGCCTGGGACTCCATTATCCTCCTGAAATACCTTTTGTTTCTCTGGAACTTTATTTTCAAAATGCCTGTGGGAAGTAGTACTGATGGTCCTCCGGGCAATCTGAGGAAGAGCCAGCACATTCCACAGCATCTTGGCTCGGCTGCAGCCCATGAACCACGACAACTGGACACACACGATGTTGAACACTTTTTAAGATGTTTCTCAGCCATCTTTACTTCCTCATTGGTGAAGTCTCTGTTCATTTCTTTACTCCATCTTTTGAGTGAGTCATTTGTTTTCTTCTTTGTTTTTTGAGTAATTTATATATTCTGGGTGTTAATGCTCTGTCTGATGTATCACTGGTGAAGATTTCCTCCCCCTTTGAGGGTTTTCTCTTCACTTCCTTGATTGTTTCTTTAACTGTACAGAAGCTTTTGAGTTTGATGAGGTCCCATTTGTCAATCATTGACCTTATTTCCTGCATAGCTGTTGTCTGATTTAGAAAGTCTTTTCCTACACCTATGTCTTGTAGGTTGTGGCCAACTTATTCTCTCACCTTCAGGGTTTCAGGATTCATGCCAAATTTTTGATCCACATGGAGTTGATTTTTGTACAGGGTGAGAGGTAGGGGTTTAATTTTGTTCTTCTACAAATGATCCAGTTTTGCCAGCACCATTTGATGAAGATGCTATCCTTCCTCCATTGAGCTTTTTTTGCCCCTTTGTCAAATATGAGGTGGCTGAAATTGTATGAGCTCAACTTTAGATCTTCAATTTTGTTCCATTGGTCAATGGGTCTGTTTTTGTGCCAGAACCAGAGCTGTCTTTAGGACTATAGCCCTGTAATATAGCTTGAAGTCTGGTAAAGTAATTTCACTCAGGGTTGCTTTAACAATTCGGTGTCTTTTTGTTTTTCTGTACGAATTTAAGGATTTTTTTCTAAGTCTGTGAAGAAGCTCATGGGGATTTTGATTGTTGAATCTGTATAGCAATTTGAGTAAAATGGGCATTTTTACTATATTACTTTTTCCAATCCATGAGCATGGGTTCCATCTTTTGATGTCATTGTCAATCTCCTTCTTAAGGGGTATAAAATTTTTGTTGTAGAGATCTTTGATGTCTTTGATTAGGTTTGTTCCAAGGTATTTTTTTAGGTTATTGTGAGTGGAAAGGTCTTCTTATATTCCTTCTCCACTTGTTTATTGTTGGTGCAAAGAAAGGCTACTGATTTTTCTAGGTTAATTTTGCATCCTGCGACTTTACTGACACTCTTAATCATTTCTAGTAGTTTCTGGTGGAGTTTTTAGTGTCCCTCAGGTAAACTATCATATCATCTGCAAAAAGGGATAAAAGCATAACAGTGTAAATACAAACCTAGACCAAGAATGCAAACCAAGAATAAGTTGAAAGGAAGCAACACACATCTCTCAATAATGACCTTAAATATCAATGGGCTAAACTTCACAATCAAAAGACATAGACTGGGAGAAGGGATTAGGAAGCAGAAGCCATCTATATGCTGCCTACAAGAAATCCATCTCACCCTCAAGGATAGACACCAACTCAAAGTGAAAGGATGGAAAAAAATATTCCAAGCAAATTGTACCAAAAAGAAAGCAGGAGTTGCTATTTTAATATCAGACAAAATAGACTTCAGAGTAAAGTCAATCAGAAGAAACAAAGAAGGCCACTACATCCTTATTAGAGGAACAATTAACCAGGAAGACATCACAATCCTAAATATTTATGCACCAAACTAGGGTGCACCGAGCTATATAAACACAATTCTGTGGGTCCTCAAGACACAGATTAATCCCAACACACTAGTAGTGGGAGACTTCAATACTCCACTGAGTCCCTTGGATAGATCAAATGGACAAAAAATAAACAGAGAGACATTGGAACTGAATAATACAATACAACAAATGGACCTCACAGACATCTACCAAATATTTCACCCAAACACCAGAGAATATACTTTCTACTCAGCATCCCACGGAACATTCTCCAAAATCAACCACATACTGGGACACAAAAGAAACCACAACAAATATAAAAGTATTGAAATAATCTCATGCATTCTATCAGACCACAGTGCAATAAAGCTCTACATTAGCACCAGAATAAGCCTGACTAGCTACAAGAACACATGGAGAGTAAACAACACAATCCTGAATAATGAATGGGACCTGGAAGAAATAAAGAATGAAATAAAAGTATTCATGGAAGTAAAGGAAAAAGAATACTACACAAGAAAACCTGTGGGATACTTTAAAAGAGGTCCTAAGAGGACTGCTTTTAGCTATAAGTGCACACATTAAAAACACAAAAAAAGGATCAAATAAATGATCTAGCACTACAGCTAAAAAAAATTTGAGACACAGCAATAAATGGACCCTAAATCCAACAGACAGGAAGAAATAACAAAAATCAGAGCAGAAATCAATTAAATAGAAACAAAGAAAACAATATAAAAAATCAATGAATCCAAAAACTGGTGCTTTGAAAGGATAAACAAGATAGACAGACCTCTAGCCCTGTTAACCAAAAGAAAAAAAGAGCAATTCCAAATTAGTAGTATTCATGATGAAAAGGGAAACATCACAACAGATAAAGCTCATATGAGAATAGTTCAAAAATTTATACTCTACTAAGTTTGAAAGCCTAAGAGAAGCAGATGAACATCTGAAACCCTGGAAACCAACAAAGCTTAACCAAGAAGAGGTTGACAGCTTAAACAGACCCATATCATTTGAGGAAATTGAAGTCATAATAAACAAACCTCCCAGATAAAAAAAAACCCAGGCCCAGATGGTTTCACAGCAGAATTCTATAAAACGTTTAAAGAGGTCTTACAATCTTTACCACTCAAACTGTTCAGAAGGATACAAACAGAGGGAAATAGCCCAAACTCCTTCTATGAAGCCAGCATCACTCTAATACCCAAACCAGGCAAAGACATAACCAAAAAAGAGAACTATAGACCCATCTCATTAATGAAGAGAGATGCAAAAATTCTCAACAAAATACTGGCAAATCACATACAGACCCACATCAAAAAGATCATCCATCATGATTAAGTTGGATTCATACCAGAGATGCAGGGATGGTTCAACATACGTAAATCAATAAATATCATAAAACACATAAGTGGACTGAAAGACAAAAATCACACAATCATCTCAATTGATGCAAAAATAGACTTTGACAAGATCAAGCATCCCTTTATGTTTAAAGTTCTAGAGGGAATTAGGCTGAAGGGAACATTCTTAAATCTAATCAAAGCCATATAAAACAAACCCACAGCCAGCATCATCGTAAATGGAGAAAAATTAGAACCATTCCCCTTAAAGGCGGGAACCAGACAAGGCTGCCCCCTATTGCCACTCCTCTTCAAGATAGTCCTTGAAAAGCTTGCTAGGGCAATAAGAGAAGAGAAGGAAATTAAGGGAGTACTAATCAGAAAAGAGGACATTTTTCTGTTATTATAAAACTTTCTTAACTGTGTTACTATGTTGGAACATGGAATTTGGAGTAACCTGAGTCTGTGTTTCCGGACCATTCTCACTCATATTTGGCTCCAGAATACACGATCTCTTATTGAGGTGAGAGTTGTGGTTTTGTGACAATATCAAGTGCCTCATCTTTGAATTTTAGAACTGATGGTAAGATGTGGAGGCCCAGATTCAAAGCCAACCAGTAAGGTTTGGGAGGAGCCTTAAAGAACATTCATGGGGCCACTGGCAATGACACATGCTGTTTTCTCCTAAGGGAACACAGGCTGTTGAGGAGATGGTCTCTGGGCAAGAGTGCATGTGACCTTGCTCCTAAGGATTTTTTTTTAATAACAAATGACATAAAGGTCTTGCCAAAATGGGCTATTTCACAGATTACATTACTGTTTCTTTTTAGTCCCCAGACATCTGGTGCCAGGTGTTTTGTGCTGACTCCTATACCCCCAGATGTCTAATTTAACTATTCTGACCCATGTTGGAAACTTCTGTCAGTGTCATGTTGTCTAAACAGAAACAGGCCTTCACATCTTTGATTCTCTACATGAGCAAACCTCTTTTCTTTATCAAGTTAGCCTGTTACAGGAATTTCATGATCAGCATGAGAAGGGACTCTTGCACATTCTAACTCAAGCTTTAGTTTTTTGGTCTTTTTTGAGACAGGGTGTTTCTGTAGCCCCAGTTGGCCTGGGTATATACACCAGGCTGGCCTTGAACTCACAGAGATCCACCTGCCTCTGCCTCAAGAGCTGGGACTATAAGTGTGTGACAACATGGCCTGCTCTAACTCAAGCTTATTATCTATTACATTGCATGGCCAATGGTGGATATTCTGCTTATTTGCTGATGCAGGAGGAAGCAAATATCTTAACAGATGAGAATAAGAAGTTACACAAGTAACCAAGTAAGCTGCTTAGAAATTTATGCAGCTCCACTTAGAAAAACAGGAGAAGGGTTGACTATTTCCTCATGCACTCTGAGTATTTAAAGCATTGCTTAGCACAAGGGAAGTGCTAACTAAGCAAATACTGGTTGAAGAAGCGAGTGACCAACCCAAGGACAAAGAGCTCATCCTCAGGAAGAAAAGCTGCAGTATCTGACTTTTGTTGGATATAGCCTAACATATTTCCAGGATTAACTTGCACTAGATATGCAGTAGCTCATTTCTAGCTTAACACTAGAGGTTCATTTTGTGTTAGATACACAGTTAAAGCATGGCATCCTGATAATGGTGCTGGCCATTAGTTATTTATGGCAGGAGAGTACAGGTTACTCAGAGGGTTAAAATAATTTTGCAGATCATGTACACACAGAAGCCCATCCCAAGACAGAAAAAAAACACAAAGCAACACTTCAGATCTCAGAGATTGTGGGAGCCCCAAAGAGAAGACCCATTTCCTTCCAAGGATTGAACTGACTCAAGAAAACAGTGATCTCCAAATAGATTATTCTCAACACAAACGAGGAAGAAAGAGAACTGGTAGTATTTAATAAGCCATGTTTATAGCCAATAAGCTTACTTAACTTTCTCCATTATACAGAAGCTTTAAAGCTATAAATTAAAATGTAATAAATTAATGCATGCACACTCATATTGAGGCATAGGTTTCTTTTAAAAGAAACAACTGGTCTTTGTTTAAAATAATTTTGAGACAAAATTGAGTAGCAGAAGCTGGAATCAGAGAAGCAGATTCAAATTTTACTATTTTCTATAATCTTTATTGAGTTTTTATGTGTTCCACACAGAACATCTGAATCCTCCACCTCTGCATGCTGCCACAGCCCACCCATAAGATTTCATGCATTGTATCATGTATGTTAAAGTCCATTGGGTCAAGTTAGGATACACAGAGGTCCCTCAGTGCAAGGTCATCCACTGGTACCTAGTTAGACTACATAGAGTCTCTCTCTTAGAGAAGATGAACTCTCCCTTGAATTTTCCTTTTGTGTACAGTATTTGGAGAAGCACCTTTGTTTTCTTTTTGTGTCCGCATGAACCTAGGACCTTGTATATGGTTTACTTCTATCCAGTGTCAACTTGACACATGTAGGTTGAGGGAGCCTCAATTGGGGACTTGCCTCATTGGACTGGCCTGTGACCATGTCCCTGGAACATTTTCTTGATTGTTGAGTGATGTGGGAGGGCACAGCCCACTGTGGGTGGGTGTCACCCCTGAGCAGGTGGTCCTGTGTTGTATAAGAAAGCAGGCTGAGCACAGGCCAGAAGAGAAAGCCAATAAGCAGTATTCCTCCATGGTCTATGCTCCAGGTTCTTATCCTGAGTTCCTGCTTTGGCCTCCCTTGATGGACTGTACTCATAAGCCAAATAAACCCTTCCCCCCCCACCCCCCATAGTGGTTTGAATGAGAATGACCCCCTATAGGCTTCAAGAATTCAGACATTTTTTTCTCCAATTGGTGGCATTGTTTTGGGAGATCTTAGAAAGTGTGGCCATGCTGGAGGAAGTACTTTACTGGGGGGCAGGCTTAGTGAGTTTAACAAGCCTTGCAGGCTCCAGTTGTGCTCTCTCTCTCTCTCTCTCTCTCTCTCTCTCTCTCTCTCATCTTCCTGTGCTCATTGGTGGTATGAACCTCGGCTTTCTGCTTCAGCTCCAGCCACCATGCCTCCCTACCATATTGGATTCTTAATTGCCTGAAACCGTCAATTGTAAGCTCAAATAAACTCTTCCTTTTATAAGTTCCTTGATCATGGTGATTTTATCACAGCAACAGAAAAGTGATAATACAGTTTTTTGGCACCAGATAATGGGCTGTTGGCTGTGAAGAGCCTGACTATGTGGGTGTTTGGAGAAATGTGGAAGAATTTGGAACTTTGGGCTAGAAAATCTGTTGACTGCTATAAGCAGAGTTTAATGGACCATTCTAGTAGAAGCCTAGAAGAAAGCAATGCTGAAAAAAATGTATTTCCAGAGGAAGATAAAGACTTAGGCAGCAACTGGAATATTTTGTCCAAGAGTCTGGCTAGAGTTTGCACACAGCCTAAATACTTGCCTGAGGCTAAGTTGAAAAGCAATGGACTAGGGCTGGAGAGATGGCTCAGCAGTGAGGAGCACCAACTGCTCTTGCAGACAACCCAGGTTCAATTCCCAGCATCCATATGGTGGCTAAGAACTGTCTTTAACTCTAGTTCCAGGGGAATCCAACGCCCTCTCCTGACCTCCTCTGCATTGCACAACATGGGTGCACATGCAGACAGTAAGCTCATACACATAAAAAAATTTTTTTAATTAAAAAAAGAAAGAAATGGTGGCATGGCTATTAGTGGTGAATATTATACAGATCTACAATGAAAAAGAACAAATGGGGCAGAAAGAAATGCAGTTTGGATTGGAAAAATGCAGGAGGGAGATGAATGTTGGACCCAAAGCATGTGAAGGAGAGTCTCCCTTTGATAAAGAGATTAAAGTGATTAAGGAGAGGCCCTGAGATTTACAAGTAAACAACAGAAACAGTACCTTCAAGGCAAGACCACACCCAGCTAAGCCTCCAGCTTTTGAAAGGAAAATACTGAAAGGGTTTTCTGCTCCAACAAGTCCAGGGGAGAGAAAAGTTGCAAATGTGGTTGAAATAGGCCAGGGTCCATCCCAAACTTGCAGCCAAACTCAGCAGTTTCATTCACATGGTGCTGGCTTTAGAGGCATGAAGGATGCAGGAGTGAAGGGGTCATCACTTCTTCCTCCATGGTTTCATTTTTTTTCCTTCACAGTTTCAGAGAACCATCAAGGCCAGGCAGAGCACAGCTGTGGTGTCCCTGCATAAAGAAGGCCGTGATAGGCCATTGCGTGAAGGTGTGAAGCCTTCTTGGCAGTGGAGACCCCAAGAAGACATTCCAGATGCCAGAACTGTGAGATATTTGCCAAGGATAGCTGCATACAGAGAGTAGTACAAGCCTAAGAAAGAGATGTATGTTGCCCACAAAGCTGTAAGAGCTGAGCCATCTAAGCCCTTTGGAAGTAAACCCCCAGACGAAATGCCAAACGACTGCCAACAGACTCTCCTGTGCTGTGGTGGCATAGCTTCTTTGTCTGGTCATCTCCATCCCAGCCCACAACTGACCTCAGGTAAAGAACATCACCTGACCTCCACCTTACCTATATTACTTTAGTGATCTGGTTTTGGAGGGAAATACTGTTTCTGTCACTGGTGTCACCTTCAGTCATTTTCCTAATGCTAATGACAAGCTTAAGGCCACATGAGGAATGAGGGTGTTAGAAGACAAGAGCCTGTTTCTCACTTCCTGTAACTCCTACATGTGTCATAGACAACATTGTATCAGACTTCTTTTAAAAAGTAATTACTATGTTTAATCAACTTAATGATGTGATAAGAATGAACATTAAGCAGGGCGTGGTGGCACAGGCCTGTAATCCCAGCACTTGGGAGGCAGAGGCAGGTGGATCTCTGTGAGTTCATGGCCAGCCTGGTCTACATAGTGAAGGCCAGGTGGGCTACATGGAAACCCTGTCTCAAAAAGACCCCCCCAAAAAGAATGAACATTAAATAAATGTCTATATGTTAGGGAATGCCTGTAATCCCAGCCTTTGGGATACTGAGGAAGGTGGACTGTCATCTCAAGCCAATGGTGGCTACATATTCACATCTAGGCCACCAATGATTCAAATAAGAACTATGTTTTCCACCCCTAAAATGTATTAGGGAAAAACTGTTCAGAAGGTACATACCTGTGATCAGGAGAACTAGGGAATGCAGTGTTTGCATTTCTTAGTAAGCATGCAGAGACTTAGCAACTCAGACTTCTCTGCTGATTAGAACAAAAGGGCTGAGAGCAGCATAACCAGCTTCTAGAAGTGCTTTTTTTTTTTTTTTGGTCTTTTTGAGACAGGGTCTCACTGTAGCCCCAGCTGTCCTGGAACTCACTCTGTAGACCAGGTTGGCTTCAAACTCACAAAGATCCACCTGCCTCTGCCTCCCAAGTGCTAGGATTAAAGGCGTGCGCCACCACGCCCAGCTTAGAAATGCTTTAATAGTTCATATAATGGCATCGTATGTCAACACGGAACCCCTGTAGAAGGAGCAAATGAAATCTACCCAATAAAAGAAAAGGAAGCAGGTCATGAGAACGAGAGTATTCCGTGCGGCTCTGATTCCTGGGCTGGAATTGCTTGCAGACCTGGAGCTATGAAGGTAGAGAACACACTTGTGATGTTTATACAGGTGGAGAGCCATGGAGACACTGCTGCAGCCCATGAGACTCTGAAAGATGACATCACAAAGAGCCATGAGAGAGAGGAAAAGCCACTTAACTGTGTGCCTGGAAGGCAGCATATAGCAATGCCCAGTGTGCATGATGACTCCAGACCTGTTCGTGCTTCTGCCCGCTGTTATATAAAGCAAAAAGTTGGAGTTTATCAGAGAATTAAAGATCCAAAAGAGGATGAGATGGGGAAGAACTTGCCATGCAGTCTGTGGTTTGAGCTTTGTCCACAGGGTGGTCCTGGGACTGATGGTGACAGCCTGGACCACGCTGAGGAGACAGGTGGTGCAGATGGAAAGTCCCTAGGCCATCCTTGCCAGACAAACCGTAATTTTACAGCCAGCATCACCTAGGAAGTTTCTGAAATAAAACACTGTGTCTATGTGTCTGATACTTATGCTACAAATAAGGATCACATTTGAAAATGCCAGGTGAATGAGGAGAACGTCTAGGGGCTTTTTTTCAGATCTCAGGGCCAAAGTATTCACATGTCTCACGAGTACTAGGATATTCCCCACAACTCCAGGTCTGTTAAGAGAAAAGAGAAGGTTCTCCCAAAACATCCTCTGACTTCCTACACATCACTAGGAGAAAAGGGAGAAACAGGTGAGCTTTCCTCCCTCCTCACCTGGAGGATGTGAATGACTGTGATCACAGAAATCTGCGTGGTTCCTTCCTAGACGCTGCTTACGTTCTTTGTTTCTTTGGTTTGTCTTGTTCCCACTCATGTGACTGTGATGACAGTTACAACCTGGGCACAAATCCCATGGTTTCCTGAAGATCCTTCTTTTTATCTTTCTCACATAAATTTCACTCTCTTCCCAGTGGAAAGGCTAAACATGGGACATCACATTTTGGTTTTCATACCAACACAGTCCTGAGTATTAACAGTAACTGCTTCCTTTATCTTCTTTGCTCACACATGATCATGAACTCAGGACACACGACCATGTGGGAGTCTCACTCAGGTCCTCTTTATTGCTCCATGTACTACCATCAGAGAAATTATTACTGAACTAATTAAAAGCAGCATCTCCAGAAACGTGTGCATGACAGTGAACCACTTCCTCGGGGGAGGTTATGTGACGTGCCCTTCAGTCCAAGTCCATTGCCCATAATGCCACAGAAGCTTGTGACTTAGTGGGGGCCATAATATCCAACCCAATGGCTTCATATTGGTACTAAGCATAGAAAAATATTTGCCCGGTTCTTCTGCTTGGGAGGAGTCATATTGATGGTGATTTCCTTTTCCCTAACACTTACCCTATTTTTGCTTTCTATTTCTTCTGAGAACTGCCCTCGATCCAAACATCAGAAAAGAGTTTCAAGCTCTGCTACTGGTTCCACAGAGTCTTAACAAAGACATGTTATTTCTGATTATGTGTGTTAAGCTTGGCTCAGTCTTAGTAGTAAACACCTCAGCCCATTAATCAGTCCTCCCCAGCTTCTCACAATGTGCTCTGTAGTCACTTTATGAATGGTATCCTTTTTTGTGTTTCTTTACTTTCTATATTGATAGCCAAAATGAGTTCAAAGACAGAAGTCTATTATATTTGCTTTACATATAAAGTCACACATACCAACTTTAATTCTACTTGTTCTCCACAATTTGGCATCTCTTTATGAAAATTATTTGAATTAATTTCATATCTTCCTAACAAATGGAAGAATGGCTTTTATTTTGACACATGAACATGCAGCATAGCCTGGGCTGATCTTTGCCCAGCCACCTTGCTTCATATTCCTTGATGTTCACTGTTCATAAGTCTCTGCTTATAGTTTCCTTTCCTATGCATCTCCTCCCTTGACCTCACCAGGCTGTGTTCCCTGTGCATCTGCTTCTTTCCCTCAATGGGAAGTGAGACTGCCTCAGAGACAGCCTCTGTGTAGTAGTATCTATGTAATTTAGGGCAATGCCTGCTCAAAAAGTTTATGAATAAGTTGAGAAATGGGATATTGGTTTTCAGCACAGAGGTGAATTGACAAGCCAGTTTGGATAAGTGCTTGAGTTGTGCTTTTTCCTCATGTTTGATAAAACCTAATTGCCTAGAGAAGTCAAGTCCACTTTGGAAGGCACAGTAAGTATGTACTATCTCTTTCACGTGTGTTATGAAATGACTTTACAGATTTCTAGCAATATAGTGAAGGGCATGGGCTCTCCTGAGACTTCTAATTCATGTTCAATTTTCAGCTACAATGCCTCTATGTTGATTGGTTATAATTTGGTAAGTTTCTCACATATACTTCTTTTATTGGTTGTGTGTGTGTCTTTTTCAAGACAGGGTCTCCCTGTAGCTCCAGCTGTCCTGGAACTCACGCTGTAGACCAGGCTGGCCTTGACCTCAAAAAGGTCCACCTGCCTCTGCCTCCTGAATGAGTGGTAGGATTAAAGGCGTGCACCACCACGCCCAGCTTCTCACATATACTTCTGTGCTCTCTGAGATACCAATAACAAATAGCAAGGATATTGTTTGTACCTCCCTAAACAGTGCACCTGTGAGCTGGAGAAGCTACAAGTATATAAGTCTACTCCAGCACGGCTGGGAAGAGACATTTATGTACACATTTAGTAGGCTTTCTCCAGCTTCTCACCTCTAACATGTAAGAATCAACAAAGTACAATCTGTGTGAATCTAATCAAGTCAAGGTTTTCACTAGGAGATATGATAATGGTGAGAAAGATCACTAAACTAGAGAAGGTTAAAATGCAAGATTGAAACAGACATGCTTTGCAATGAAATATCCTGCATCTCAAACCCTGGCATTCTTAACTCCTATGTGCCTGAATGAACATTTTATCTGCCACATTTAGTGCTTGTTCTAGTCTGTTTTCAATCACTGTGACAAAACACCCTGACCAATTCCAACTTGGCTCACATTTCCCAGGTCACAGATCACTGAGGGAGCCCAAGGTAGTAACTCAGGGCAGGAACCTGGAGGCAGGAGCTGAAGCACGGGCCACGGAGGAATGCAGTCAATGTTAAACACGCTCTGGCCGCCATTATTCGTGTTTCGTGTCCTCATGTCAGTTCTCCCCACAGTTATCTGTACTCAGATCATATATTGTGCTCTGCTTTGAGTCTAGGAAAGTGAAAATTTAGAAACAATAAAATCATAACATAAAAGTGCACCATGATGAGAAGGCTGGAATCAGCAGGTTTACTGACTGAGCAGTTTATATAAAGCCTGCCATTTTTGTGAGAAAAAACACAAGGTCTGGAGACTCTGCAGAGAGTAAGATCTTCTCACCCAGGGTGAAACATTTTATTCCACCTCCTGTCCCTCCCTGGCCTATGTAATGATCAGCCCTGGCCCAGGGTACCAACAACCCTGCTGATATGGGCTCCTTCATGAGCATGGAAACAAGGTTCTGCATGGCAGGTGGGAAATGATGGGCTGTCTGCTCTCTGGGTCCTGATCCTTTCCTTTCCCATAGTGGCAGGGGAGTCCATACCCCTGTGCCCTTTTACCTGCACTGACCGCTCCTGCCCCATCAAAGGCTGCCCCAATCCATGGACATCACAGCACTCACCTGCACAGTCAGTGGAGCTGGTCCAGGAAGGGTTTCCTCACCGCACCAGCCCAGCCCCGTTTACCTCCCTGGATTCTCAGTGCTCACAGAAACTCTCACTGCTGCCAGGAGTCTGGCTTTCTCAGGAGACAAGAGCTTCTCCTTCAAGGCTCCATTCTTTGCACCTGCACTGTCCTCTCCCTAGTGTCCTGTCATTTCCTCCTCCAGAAACTTTCTGATTCTAATGACAGCTCCTGTGCAGTGACAAGGAGGCTGTGATGATGAGCAATGCCCAAGGGTCTGGCCTGAGACTTTCTTAATGTTTTGTCCCTTCCTCTGTTATCACCAAAGCCAGTGTACAGTTCTGAAGAAGCTTCTGAGAATCCAAACAGGTAGTTCTAGGAAATGTGGCTAAAACAACCCCTTCCCCAGAAGTTGCTTTTTTTTTTTCTTTTGTCTTTTCCCCTATAGCCCCAGCTGTCCTGGAACTCGCTCTGTAGACCAGGCTGGCCTTGAACTCACAAAGATCTGCCTGCCTCTGCCACCCAAGTGCTAGGATTAAAGGAGTTGGCCACCACACCCATCTAGAAGTTGCTTTCCTTAAAGCATTTAATCACAAAACAAGAAATGAACGGAACCAGAAATCTTTATCAACCAATGGGGTCATTGTGATACATAAATCATGTTTTTCTTAAGCCTTTGGAATTGTTTCACAGGAATGTGGGATACATTGGAATTTTGGGTTAGAAAAGCCCTTGAACTCTAAACAGACTTTTCTTAACCCTTTCTGGAGCTTGGATGACCAGAATGTGTAGGAAGATCCAGTTTGACTTGGAGGCTTGTTCTCAGCTAACACCCCTCAGGGCACCACGTGGATGGGAGTCAGGGGATTTCTCTGACCCTACCCCAAAAAGGAGAAGACAATGTGGCCCTGGTGCTTGATGCTGGGTGGGGTGGCAGTGTGCAGTGGCACTGAATTGGGGGTCTGTGATTGGCTCTGGGAACTGACATCATTTTGCTTATAAAGGCAAGCTGTAGCAGGCAATAAACCAAATTCTCCATTACCATCATTACAGAATTCCTGGCCTTCATTTTGTGTGCACATACAGGCCAAAGCAGGCCAGCATTTTGTTCTGGTGGCCAGTGGGTTGGGTAGCAGTCCCTAGACCACCAACCTGGATAGCTGGTGTGGTGAAGTGAATTGTGACATAGGCTGAAAGTGGACATAGGCTGAAGATAGGCCATCAGCCATCAGCCTGAAATTCCTGAGGGGCCAGGGACCAGCAGTCTCTTGGCAGGTGGGAAATCATGGCCAAGAGTAGGAAATGTTCCATTGTTCCAGGCTAAGGGTTCCACTGATGTGGAAGTACCTCACAGGTCGGTTATAAAAGTAGCCAGCTGGCCTCTGCATTGAGAGGTCAGTTCCCTACAGTGGCCACAGGCAGGTACTGTGCTCCCCTTTCCCTTAGCAGGGCCGCATTGTACCTGCTCATGGTGAAGAAAGCTTCCTACAAGAATGCAAAGACATATATGGACCTTGGAGGCCTGCCTCATGAGTTTTCCGAGAACAAAGACTCCCAGGTACTGGGCTAGGGGCCATCTGTATGAGAATTTGGCCAGGAATCTGGCTTCATTCTCCCCATGTCCTGAGAGAGAACATGAGTAGAGTTGAATTAAAACATAATGGACTAAATTTTTGTCAGAGAAAATTTCTGGACAGACAAACCTTCTGGTTGGTTCTGAGAAGGCACTGCTAATGTTTAAAGAGACCAGCAGCACAGATTTATCTTCTGTGCTGTACTTGGACAGTAAGAAAGATATCCCGAAGCTCTACCTTGGTTAGATCTGAATTCATTTAAAGGAAGAGAACATAAACTGGAGGGGTTCTGGGCTGCTCAGAAGCAGCTGCTTAGGACAGTGTTTGGCCAGGTCAGCACAGAGAAGTCGATGAAGCTGGGATCCAAATCCCTAGCTGAATGCAGAGCGGAGCAGCACCATACACCTGGCACTGGTTTTTGAGCCATGAGGGATGCAAGATTGAGAGGTTATGGATTCTCGATCTGTGTTTTCAGAGATATGTGGCAGTGCCACAGTTCCTGCAAGGAGGTTCTGAAAGGCTATTGTGTGAAGCTGTGAAGGTGAAGCCTAAGTTGCAGTGGAGAGAACAAGAAAGGGGAGATATAAAAACCATGGAACAGCCAGCAGAGAGCTGCAGTCACAAAGTGGAGCAGCCCATGAGAGAATCTGTGTGTCGCAGTGACTGAGCTAGGGATGGGGCTACCCCAGGTCCTTGGAACCCTGCCAGTTTACTCATGAATTCCAGTTGCTGGACAAAGAGCTACAGGATGTGAGGTATTCCTTGATGGATTTTGGACTTGCTTTGATCAGATTGCTCCTTCCTAATCCATGATCTGTTTTAGAATAAGATTATATACTATCTGTTTCAAAGTCCTTGACTTCCCTGCCTTGATGGACAATACCTCAAACTGTGAACCAAAATAAACCCCTTCTCCTCTAAAGAAAGAAATGAGGTCCAAATCCTTATATACAGTGTTCTTGTCAGCAGTCATCAAGGAAGCTGCTTTTTGCAGCAGATGGAGACTATTACAAAGCTCCACAGCTTGTCAACAAGCAGAAAACAAGTGGCTGTGAGATGTGACACATATGTATTGTGTCTATCTCTATCTCTAAGGGTTGGCGTTTAGATCCTGTGTTTTATTTATTTATTTTTTTTTTTTTTTGTCTTTTCGAGACAGGGTCTTCCTGAAACCCCAGCTGTCCTGAACTCACTCTGTAGACCAGGCTGGCCTTAAACTCCCAAAGATCCGCCAAGTGCTAGGATTAAAGGTGGGTGCCACCACGCCTAGCTAGATCCTGTGTTTTAAATCCTGTAGTACTGTTTTTATGAAATTGGGTGCACCAGACTTGGGCAAATATATGTTCATGATTGTAATATCTTCTTGGGTAATTTTTCCTTTGATTAGAGTGAAGTGATCCTCTTTATCTCTTCTGATTTGTTTTAATTTGAAATCTATTTTTTTGGATATTAGACTTGCTTCTTAGGATCATTTGTTTGGATATTTTTTCCATCCTTTCACCCTATGGTAATGTCTCTCCTTGAAGGTGAGATGAGTTTCTTGAAGACAACAAAAAGATGTTTTTCTTTCTTAATGCATTCAACTACTCTGCCTCTTTTGACTGAATTTTAGGCCATTGATATTTAGAATTATTATTAAAAGATGTATATTTGTTACTGTAATTTACTTAGTTTGTGTTTAGTGTATAATTATATTCGTTTGTTTTCCCTCTGTTACTTCTGGATATAGTTATTCCTATCTTTGATCCTTTGTATTGCATTCGCTATAGAGCTGGACTTGTGGGCATGAATTCTTTCAGCCTAGTTGTGTCATGGAAAATTTTCCATTCCCCTTCAACTATGATAGATTTTTTGGGTAAAGTATTTGTGGTTGGCATCCAGGGTCATTTAGAGCTGGTAATACTTTGCTTCATTCTCTTCTGGCTTTCAAAATTTGCATTGAAAAGTCAGCTGTAATTCTGATGGGTTTTCTTTTATATGTACCTTGTTTCTTCCAGAATCCTTCAGGACCCTCTCTTTGTTCTGTACATTTAGTGTTTTTAGCATGATGTGCCATGGGGAGTTTTTGTTCTGGTCATGGCTATTTGGTGTTCTGTGTGCTTCTTCAATCTCTTATAGGTATGTCTTTCTCTAATTTAGGGAAGTTTTCTTCTATAATCCTGTTGAAGATCTCGTCAATGCCTTTGTCTTGAGAGTACTGTCTCTCCTGTGTGCTGTGATGCCTACATTCAGTCTTATCATGGTTTCCCACATTTCTTGCATACTCTATTCTCTCTCCTGTATGCCTGTGATACCTACGTTCAGTCTTATCATGGTTTCCCACATTTCTTGCATATTTTTTTCTTCGTTTAAAATTGTTTTTATTGTCTTTGCTTAAGGAGTCCAGTTCTTCAACTTTGCCATCCAGTCTTGATAGTCTGTCTTCCGTTTCATTCATTCTACATGTGAGGTTTTCAAATTGGCTTATTGAGTTTTTCAATTCTATCTTCATTTCAATTTGGGTTTTCTTCAATATTTCTATCTCTTTGTGGATTCACTTTTCAAGTCCTAAATTGTTTTTGTTATTTAATCCAGCCACATATTTGGATTTTATTCAGCTTCAGTCGGAAGTTTATGCCTATCCTCTGAGCTCTTTGTGTAGTTTGTCTCTGTTCTGTTTACATTTCCTGATCATGTTTCATGTTTTGACTGTTCTTTTAAATGTCGTGTTGTGATAGTCCTCAGCATGATCTTCATCATAGTACAGTTCTGTGGCACTGATGGTGTGGGGCATATTCCCTTGGTTTTTCATATTATTTGTATTTTTGGATTGCCATTTCTGCATATGGGTGTCTTTTGGTGGTTGTGTCTCTGCCAGGACATTCTATGCTCCTTTGTGCATTTGAATTTTGGTTATGTTTATATTTTTTGATGTAGCTTTGTTGCTTTTTGCTCAGGTATGAATAGTTAGGTGGTGTGTGCTTCAGGTTCTCACAGGTTTGTAGGTTGTTGTGAGTAGTAGGTGGTTCAGGGTAGTAGGCAGGATGGTCTGGTGTCAGGTAGAACAGAAGTCCAGGGAAATGTGGCTCTTGCCTAAGGCCTGTGTCCTGTCTAGTAACAGATTCCTAGGCTTGATATCAATGTCAAGTATGGATTTTCTTTTATGTAGCAGACCTTAAATATAACTAGAAAGTATTTTATAGGGCTGGAGAGATGGCTCAGCAGTTAAGAGCACTGACTACTCTTGCAAAAGACCCAGGTTCAATTCCTAGCACCCATATGGTGGCTAACAACCTTTCATAACACCAGTTCCAGGGGTATCTGATGCCTTCTTCTGACTTCATGGGCACTGCACTACAAATGTGCACTTACATTCATGCAGGAAATACACTCATACACATAAAATAAAAATGAGAAATAAAAAGAATTTTTATAAAAAGAATATGTTTCTATTTACCTTTTTGTTATTTCTATATTGTAGATACTAACCCTCTGTGAGAGGTATACCAGGTAAAGATTTTTTTCCATTATGTAAGCTGCTGCTGTTTTGGAATGATGGTGTCCTTGCCTGTGCAAAAGCCTTTTAGTTTCATGAGGTCTATTTGTCAAGTGTCAGTCTTAATGGCTGCATTATTGGGATCTGGTTCAATACAATCTTTCCTCTATCCTTTCCGGTGTATTACCTACTTTATCTTTTATTAGATTTAGGGTTTCATGTTTATTATTGAAGTCCTTGAGCCATTTGGGTTGAATTTTGTGCAGGACGAGAGATAGGGATCTAGCTTCATTCTTCAACATGTAGCTATGCAGTGTGTCCATCACCGTTTGTTGAACATGCTGTATTTTCTCTAATGCATATTTTTGGCACTTCTGTCAAAATCCAGGTGGCTTTAAGTATATGGTTTAAGTCTGGGTTCTGAATGGTAATCCATTGATTGCTGTGTCCAATTTTATTCTGGCATCATGATTTTTTGACAATATATTTTATTCCATTTTGGTGCATTTCATGCAATACATCTTAATCCTATTTTGACCTCCCTCCCCTCATACCCTATAACTTACTTACTGGATTTCATGCATTCTTTCATATACATTAAGGTCTATGGAGTCAAGTTTGTGTCCCCAGATGTCCCTCAGTGTGAGTTCATCCACTGGAGCCTGGCCGGCCTATCACATCACTCCCTTAATGAAGACTAACTCTCCCCAACCCAGCAGTGATTAGCTGCCAAGAGCTCCTCAACTAAGGCTTGGGATTCTTACCCATTTCCCCAGTTCAATGCTGGGGTTTTGTCTGGTTTGAGTTTGCATGGGTCTTGTGCATGCTGTCAACACTGCTGAAATTCATATGAGCAAGTGCCCAGCTGCCTGGAAAACTCTGTTTCTTTGCAGTCATCCTCCACCCCTGGCTTCAACAGTCTTTACCACCCCTCTTCTACAGGAGTCTCTGAACCCTGGGTTTAGAGGTTTAATACAGGCATCCTATCTAGGAACACTAACTCTGTAGTCTCTAATTCTCTACATCTTGGCAAGTTGTGGATTTCTGCATTAATGCCCTCTGCTGCAAAACGAAGCTTTACTGGTGAGAGATGACAGATTCATTACTGTTCTCTGTACTCTCTGTTCCGCTAGCTTCTCTGAGCCTTAGGTATAGAGGTTCCATTGGAGATGTGTCACTTAGGGGTAGACATGTCACAGCCAATTATTCTCTGTATGTGACCAGTTGTGGAATTCTTTGTCTCCATCTATTGCTTCTAGATAAAAATGCCACTACCGCACCCGAAAGAGGTACTTTGCTGTGCCCATCATTATTGTGGTTGTTAGACTTTAAAGCTGGGACAGCACCATGGACTGGTTTTCTCCCTCAGCAGCTTATGCAGTATCATCTGACATCATTTCAAGGAGGAGGCTCCCAGGTCAGTTCCTGCTCCATTGCTCCAAGTCCATGTCCAAAGTGTGTCCTATTTTCAGCCAATAGCGTCTTACCTTCAAGTTCTGGTAGGTAAGGAAAAACTGAGGCAATAGCCACACACCCTGACCAACAATGCAAATGGAGTTTTCCCTATCTTTCACTGTTTCTTGATGTAACCAGGCTGCCCTTGGGCTGGAAGGTCACGTGGTTCCCCAGACCAGGAAATGACAGCTTTGGGAGAGCAGGGCTTCAGGCAAGGAGGAATCACTTATGACATTTTACAGGGAGGTGAAACAAATAGAGAAGAGAGATCACTTCTAACATCTAAAAACCAGAGTGAAAGATTGACCCGTCCTGGTTCCTCTTATTTTAATTTGAACTCCTTTGAAGTTCTTCAGCTAGATCCTGAAGTGACAGATGAAGAAACAAAAACGAGGGTTCAGCAGTTGTCTATATTGGTGCATCCTGACAAAAATCAAAATGATGCTGACAGCACAGAAGGCTTTTGAAGCTGTGGACAAAGCTTACAAGTTGCTACTGGATCAGGAACAAAAGACGAGGGCCCTGGATGTAAATCAGGCAGGAAAAGAACACGAGGAACAAACACACTGTTAAAGAGTGGAGAAAAAAAAAAATTAAAGAAGGAAGGAAAAGCCGGGCGTGGTGGCGCATGCCTTTAATCCTAGCACTTGGGAGGCAGAGACAGGCGGATCTTTGTGAGTTCAAGGCCAGCCTGGTCTACAGAGTGAGTTCCGGGACAGCTGGGACTATAAGGAGACCCTGTCTCGAAAAGACAAAAAAAAAAAAAAAAAAAAAAGAAGAAGGAAGGAAAGTCTACAAATGTAGAAGAGGATGATCCTGAACTATTCAAATAAGCAGTATGTATGCAAACAGACCATGAAACTATTTGCTGAGCTGGAAATTAAAATGAAGAGAGAGAAGCCAAAGACACGCATGAAAGAAAGCGACAGAGAGAAGAGGCTGAAGCTCAAGAGAAAGGCAGTGGAGAAAGGGAGTGGCGGAAGAACTTCCAGGAAAGTCGAGGTGGTCGAGTGGACAATTGGCGAAATTTCCAAGCAAATACCAAAGGAAGAAGGAGAAGAACCGGACCTTCCTGAGACCACCAAAAGTAAAAATGGACCAGCGTGAGTGACGAAGCTCCCCCAGCCGCCCCCCTGCTTCCAAGGACTCGTCCCTTCCTCCCACTCCACCCGACATAGAGTAGCATTTGCTTTTTCGTCCACTTTGTTTTCAATACAATTTAATATCAATCACAGCAATTCTTTTATATATTGAAAAGACGGGCTCGGTTTGACCTCCCCCTGGTCCTTACCCACAGAACCAGCGGGATTGGAGGGCGCCGCACTGTTGCCTCCTTCCCTCCCTCATGTTGGGAGCCATGGCCAGCAGGCAACGGTCTTGCCACAGCTTCTAGGGTTAACTTAGGTATCTGTTTCCCCAAGCCTCATCCATCTAGCACTAGGCAACTGCCCAAGCTTATAGTTTACTTATTAGGACGCCATGCCTTGTTTGGCTGGAGCACCCTGCTTCTTCTTGCGGGTTCACTCGGCCATAACCTTCCCCAGAGGACAATGGGCAGTCGGGTGTCCTAGCAACCTAACGGCCTCGAACTCTGCCAGCTGGGGCTGTTTCCCCCTGCCTGCTCCTATATAATCTGCCTTACAAAAAGTAAACTTTGAGACCTTGATCAGATCTTTGTCTTGGTCTTCTTCTTGTGTCTGGGTTTGTCTCTCATTTAGGTCATTCTCTCCTCGGGTCCTTGTTGAAGACCCCGCGGGCGGGGTCACCCTAAGCCTGTAACTTAAATGTTTTGTACTTCGCTGAATTGTGATGGTTAGAAATGTCTGTCATGTATAGTTTGTGAAAAATCATCCAATTAAACGTCGTGCTTACACTGGTGTTGCCGTAACTTCAGAGACGAGCGTGGGCCACCTCAGGAAGCCCTTTCGCTTGCTTCTGGAGGTGCCATCCTCGAAGCCCCAGGTGATGTGTTGTGGACTGGGGTGGGGGCGGTCAGTCCCTTGATGCTCTGCACCCTGTGGTGTTTGGCGTGTGCCCTTCTGTCTGACTGAAGGATCAGTGTGGGCTGAGGCCTCAAGCCTCCTAAAGCTGTTTACTTTCCAAAGAGCTGGCCATCTTCCATCTAGTCCCATTGTGTCCTAGCTTGTCTGCATTCAATAGTGGTAATATTCTTTACGTGTAATAAATTTTATACCCCCAAAAGCTATACACATGCACTCTTATACAGATAGATAGATAGATAGATAGATAGATAGATAGATAGATAGATAGTCTTTTTGAGACATGGTTTAGATAGATAGATAGATAGATAGATAGATAGATAGATAGATAGATAGATAGATAGATAGTCTTTTTGAGACATGGTTTCCCTTTAGTGTCACCTGGCCTGGAGCTTGCTATGGTAGACCAGGTTAGCCTTGAACTCACAGATATCTGCCTGCCTCTGCCTCCTGAGTGCTGGGATTAAAGACATTTGCCACCACACTTTTGAATTAATAGTTTCCCTCTGGTTTTTCATACCACCTAAACATTATCTCTCTCCTCTCTTTCTCTCCCTGTCTAACCCTTCCTCTTCCTCCCCAGTTGAAGTACCTCGTTTTTCCCATTTCCACGTCCCCTTGATAACACCTGTCTCCCGTTATCTCCCTTCTCAGGTGCCCCTTCTTCCCATTTACTCTGGTTCCTGTGGTTCCTGTGGAACTCTCCCCAGAGGTTTAAAAAGTTTTTACTAGAAGCTCTGCATTATAGTTTGAAATCAAGGCTGGTGATGCCTCCATCAGCTCCTTTATTGTCCAGGACTGTTTTGCTTATCGTGTGTGCGTGTGTGTGTGTGTGTGTGTGTGTGTGTGTGTGTGTGTGTCTGTGTCTGTGTCTGTGTGTTTCCATATCAAATTTCAGATTGTTTTTTTCTCTTTTTTAGAAGAATTGTTAGTGAATTTTAGTGGAGATTGTGTTGAAGCTGTAGATGGCTTTTGGTATAATGGCCATTTACACTATATTAATCATTCATATAAATGAGCATGGGAAGTCTTTCCACCCACCAAGAGTCCTGTTCCTGAGGACACTGTCTCTCCCAACACTTTGTTTCCTGGCAGTCATCCACCCCTCTGGCTCTTACAATCTTTCTGCTTCCTCTTCCACAATGCTCCCTTTGAGCACCAGGAGGCAGAGGTTTGAAGTAAGTCTTCTTCATGTAAAAGAACTCTGCATCCTCTTGTTCTCTGCCCATCAGCCAGTTGTTGGGCTTCTCTGTTAGTCACCATCTGATATATTAGAGAACTTCTCTGATGACAGTTGAGAGATTAGTTCATCCTAAACATAGAGGTTGAGGTGAAATGTTTCACTTAGATTTAAGCACCTTCCAGACACTTATTCTCTGTGTTTGACCAGTTCTGGAACTCTTTAATAGTCTCCATCTGTTACAAAATGCACATCTGCTTCAACAGTTCAGGTCAAGACTGCACCATATATCATTCATAGCTAAGAGCTCTAATCTCAACCAATACCAAGAATTTCCATCAAACTTGGGACAGTTTATCGATAACCAAGGAAACTAGGGACTTTGATCCAATCTTCAGGACCTGCGTGGACTTTATAGACTCATAATGCTTTCTCTAGAGCCTCTTTACCTTCTTTGTACCAAATTTGTGCAACTATTTTAGACCTCTCTGTCCTGAAGGAAACTGGTAGCATGAACTATGTGAACAAAGGCATGTGCTCAGGCTTTATACCAGGGAGCCATATAAGGTTAGGAATATTGGTTACTTCTTTCCAAACTTTATTCCTGCCCTCGGATTGTGGGGAGACTGAAGACTCCCCCAGTGCACCGATCTACTGACCAGCTTGTTGACTGAGCATTTATCTTGCTGGAACATCTTGTTACCCTCCTTCTGAGAAGGCCTGACCCACCTACGCCAGAGAACCACCTGTGCCTGGGGGCATGAACAACTGACCTTGGTTTTTTTTCACTTTGCTGTAAGCCTGTATATAAGGCCCCCTGTCTCTTCAATAAGCTGGCATCTGGCATCCCCTCAGCACAAATGACCTGCTGTCTTTCTTTCAATCCTCAGCCCTTTGCCCAACCCTTTGGGAAATGCAGTAGCGCAGGTGCTACAAGTGGAGGTCCCACCAAGATCTGGAAAGAAGGGAAGACTGCTGAAGGATCGCCAGAGAAAGCTGGCCAGCATTTCAGATAAGGTAAGGAGCAGGCATATTGGAAATGGGTGCCTTAGTTCTCATTCTCTTTTAGTGAAGCAACCGGTTGAACTTTTAAAGAAACAAGGCACAGGAATTAAACATAAGACAGCTAAAGATTTCATAAAATCCTTACAAAAAATAATAGTCCCTGATTCCCTATAAAGAAAGAGGGACCTGATAGTATCCCCAACGTGGGTCTTGGAGACCAGTTCGGTAAGCTAGAATCTCTGCAAGATGGGAAATTACACTTTTTTTTTTTTTTGGTCTTTTTGAGACAGGGTCTCCCTGTAGCCCCAGCTGTCCTGGAACTCACTCTGTAGACCAGGCTGGCCTTGAACTCACAAAGATCCGCCTGCCTCTGCCTCCCAAGTGCTAGGACTAAAGGCATGCGCCACTTTCAAGGAAGCTATGTTCCAGGAGGAATTGTTTTGTGATGCATGGTATGTGTTTGTTGACTGTGTGCTGTGATTTGCTGTGGCTGTTGTGTTTCAAGTTGTGGCATGGAGAAAGTTTAGCATCTCCAAATCAGTGAAGGCATGGGCTAAGGGTGAATGCAGAGGGAATTCTCCTATTGACTCTGGTGGTGATGGATGGCGCTGATGGAGATTTGGCCTATGTGCCGGAGACCCTTTCTCTGATAGGCTTTTGGCTTCCCGGGATTGGAGGCTTCCCTGGATTGGAGGCATCTGTTGCTTCCCCAGCCTTCCCAGGTGGCAGGTATTCAGAGAAATTGTGAGAGGAGCCCTTCCTCTCCATCCATTTGCTAGAGGTTTTGAAATGTGGTTGAAACCTGCCCTGCAGCCTGGGGTCCTGGGTTCAGCCTTCTGGCCACAGTTCAGGTGGCAAAGGTCACAGAGGTTGGAAGGACAGGCGTGCCCCCAGAGCATTTTGCAGCAAACATTCCATAGAGGTGTTCCTAGAGGCCAGGCAAACATTCCTTAGAGGTGTTCCTAGAGGCCAGTCTTCTATGATGCAAATTGAGTTTGTTAATTCCAGGCTTGGTGGTGGTCCAAGCCTTTAATCCAAACGGACGTCTGTGAGTTCAGGGTGGCCTAGTCTACTGAGTGACCTACTGGCCAGCTCTGACTGTAAGAAAGCCCTACCCAAGTCTAGCGTGGTGGCGCATACCTTTAGTCCTAGCACTCAGGAGGCAGAGGCAGGTGGATCTTTGTGAGTTCAAGGCCAGCCTGGTCTACAGAGCGAGTTCCAGGACAGCTGGGGCTACAGGGAGACCCTGTCTCGAAAAGACCAAAAAAAAAAAAAAAGTTGCAGCTTTGATTCCAATACTCGGGAGACAGACTGTGGACCTCCACCCTACCAAGTTGTATCAATTAAGTAATTCTAATCCATCTCAGCATGTTTAACTTAAAGTCTAGAAGAATTTACAGGCCTTGAAGTTCTAACAAAACAAATTTGCTCCAATAAATTGTGTTTTTTTTAAGGAACATTGGTAAAAGTCTCTTTAACAATGTAAATTGATATTTTGGTTTAATTTAAGTAAAAAATTTTTTGAATAAAACTTTTTATGTTTCTTTAGGCCCACCCATCTTCAAGCTGTGTGTATGTGTGAGTGAATGTGAGTTCCCGCTTTTGATTCATTATAGTCCTACAGGTTTAAATCTATTTAGCTAACTATAAACAAAAATAGATTCAATTCATAGAAAATGTTTGTTTTATATCCCTTAGTTTAACAATTTTAATTGGGTTTATAGTATGCATATTATTCAGTTTAAAGATAGATTGTTGTTAATTATTATTAGTAATTGTTATTTATAGTTATAGTTACTGAATATAATAATTGATAGAAATTCAGTCTAATGGTAAATTGTTCATTGTTGGCTGCTATTTTTGACAATTATTATTCATAATTAATGATTGTTGTGACTAATAATGGTTAATAGTAATTATTGATAATTAATAATAATTAATAATGGTTACAATTGTTGTGATTATGAATAACTTTATTCTTCCAAAGTCCTTAATAGCAAGACAAGATGGATCGTTCCAAGACTACAAACAACTTTGGCCTGTCTACTTTGGGGAATCCTCAATCTTTAGATTTGTAAATAGCATAGGGTCAGTTAGGCTTAGCACAGGGACAGCTTAGGAGTTATTAGCCAGAAGGGACAGGATAGGGAAAGAATAGTAAACTTTAGGTATAGTTCATTGAAGGCAAGTGGTTGCAAATGGGCCTAAGAGGTAGCATATGGATCTCAGCTGTATTATGAGTTACTAGGACATTTATTCTAATTATGTAAAAATAACCCTATAGCAAATTATAAAAATTTCATGTTTTTCATTAGACATCAAAAGATATGGCTTTCTTCTCTTACAGGTCAACCTAACAAATCTTTCTTATGTGTGTATGTATGTATGTGCATGCACACGTATGTATGGATGTGCGTACTTGTGTTCTAAGTATATTATAATGTTAACAGCCATGATACCAGCAAAAACATTGCCTCTGAGTTGGAACGTGGCCCTTCCTTCTCAAGACGCAAATTTATCTTGAACAGCCAAAACATAATTCAATTTCAACAAAGGTTATGGGTTATGTATTAAAAATTTTAAAATAATGGGTCTACACTGCCACCTACTGGTTACGCTCTTTCAACATCTAAAACAAAGATGCAACTAGGTTTTCATTGTATTAAAGTGTTAATAAATTTTTGGGTATTTGGGAATAAAAAAATAAAAGGTATAAAAATTTAAAAATTAAAAAAAATTGAATTCCAATTAACATCATCGTGGAATTTGCAGCTGCCATTTTCCTTTTTAAATTTTTTGCGCGCATACAGGCTAAGCCTGCATTTTGTTCAGATGACCAGTGGGTAGCTGATGTTGAGAACTGCATTTCATTTGGGTGACCGGTTGGTTTGGAAAAAGGCTCCCTTTGCGGACCACCAACCCGGGAAGCTGGTGTGAAATTCCTGTCCTGGGCTTGGGCAGGTGGAAAGTTACAGCCAAGAGTGGGAAACGCGTCTCGTTGTCCCAGGCTTAGGACCTGAGTAGGAAGATACCTCTCCAGTCAGGTCACAGAAGTGACCGACTGACCTCTACGCAATGAGGCCAGTTCCCCACAATGTCCACAAAGTGAGCACTGTATGTCCCCTCCCCTTAGACAAAGGAAGCTCCTAAAAGCTCCCACAAAAAACAAAAAACAAAAATCAAGATGGTAATGATGGTAACAACTTCTCATGGGGCATATCTAGCCAGTCTTTAATTAACTGATGGGCATAAAAACTGTAAAAAGAATTTTATTAAGAGCTAGATATTGAAAAATCTTTAAAACAGGTTTTCATGCCAGGCCTGGAGAAGGCCAAGAGCTTGGAGAAAGATAGTTATTAAAATCCACTCTGTAAGGGTTGCAGTTTAAAATGGTAATACATTTGAACTAATTGGGAATATAAAATGTTAATTGTTTTATTTGTAATCTGTGTTGACTTTCCAACAACTTTGGGGTTAAGATACACAAATGGTCTCTATATTTTTCTGTGTTCATTCAGTCAATGAAAAACAATTTGGGTAAATTTGATGAAAACTTACACCGTGGTTCCTGTTTATGGGTGTGTGTAATACAACTTAGACATCTATAGGTCAAAACATAATAATTTTAAAAACAAAAAGGGGGAGGTGGTATAATATTCCTTCTATATTCCAAACCTTTTGATAAATTTTTAATTTTGAGGTCTTGAAACTAACAATGGGAGGAGATTTGTATGTTCCCACAGGTAAAAACACCAACCTAAATGCCTGAAAATGCACAACTTTTGGCTGTGCAGGATGGACTGGGAAATACCAGCAAAGAGGCTGACCCATCTGAACATTAAAGAAAAAAAGAAAAAGGAACCTCAGATTGCCTGAGTACAGACACTGAGCCTCTCTCTGAATTCTATTTGGGATAAATGTTTGTAGTGGGCCCTATGAAGTTTACTTCCAGATGCTGAGAAACCTTCCTACCTCTCCCCTTATAGGCAAAAGAAAAAACATGATGGCACTGAAGTCATTCTCCTAACTGTAAATTAGAGCCAACTGTTATGTGGTAATTTCTTATAAAACAGTATAACTACCTTCTTTAATTGACTGATAGGCATGGGAAACTGTGAAAGGATAATTCTCTATTTGGAGCCAATTAATAGTAATTTATAAGCTGTGTAATGAGCAAAATGTATTACAGGAGAGCTCTGATGTCAGCAATGGATTGTTCTGCCAAGGAGATGTTGGCTGGGGGATCCAAGCCCCCAAAATATAAAGGCCTTTTGCCTGTAAAAATGGAATATCTGCAAGAGAAAGGCTGGTAAGTCCTGTTGTCGAAGACCTGGTTTAAGCATGAAAAAAATGTTTGAGACGTCACTTGCTAATGTAAGTTTGGATGACCTGCTAAATAGCAAAGTGTGCTCTGATAAAGCAAAGCAGCAAAATATTGGTCTCCTGAGTCAAGCAAGGACTCCTGTCAGCACAGCTACACCTCAACTGCCTGGAGAACGCGCCAAAGGCAGATATATATATATATATATTATATATATATATCATTTCTATATATATCCCAAATCTAATTGGCTATTAGCTCTCTCCTTGGAGGAATAATTCACAGCTGATGCCATAAGCTTATGTCCTCTAGTGGTTAGGAGATGACATAAGCCACAATAGGAATTTGTCATCTTTTATAGAGAAACCACAGTTTGTGGATTAGCATACCATCCAAACATCTCTGTCTATGCTTAGCTTGCCATAATAGTTAGTGCTGTTTAAATGCCTGTTTAAATGCCTGTACATCTAGTTGCTTGTGCTTTGTTAGAAGGATTAAAAGATACCCTAAATAAGCTGTCAACCCATGAAGGGAAACAAACTGAATAGTCCAAAATGACGTCTCCAGAGAAAGTAGACTGCTTTATTTCTCACCCACTTGTGCCCCTTTCCCAAAGCCTAGGGAACAAATTGGGGAAGAGGAGGTGTGGTAGAATGTAAGGGCTGAGGAGAGATTGGGGTGAATCATGAGACTATAGCAATATAGACTGGACTCTTATTTGATCAACATGCTTGTGCATACAAGCTTCTCCAATTGGACTATGGGAACCTTGGGTTGTTCAAAATATGAACATATCTACTTGCTAATTGGTTTTACGTGAATGTTACTTACATTCTTGATTATGCTTGACAATCAGCTTACTTCATGGTTGGGATTTTTGGATATTAATTGGCCTTAGTATGAAAATAAAGTTTCAGGTCTGACCTGCACCCCACTGCTCAGGTATGGTTGAGCATGCAGTACAAATGAGTGATCAATGACAGATACTCATTTATATATAGAGAAGGGGGATCTGTTGGGTTCTGGCCCCCAGGGGATCTGCTGACCAGCTTGTTGACTGAGCATTTATCTTTCTGGAACATCTTGTTACCCTCCTTCCCAGAAGGCCTGACCCACCCACGCCAGAGAACCACCTGTGCCTGGGGTTATGAGCCTCTGACCTTTGTTTTTTTTTTTTTAAACAATTTTTTTTACTTATTTCTGTATATGTATGAATGTACTGTCTGCATGCAACTCTGTGCACCCATGTCGTGCAACGCCGTGGAGGTCAGAAGATGGCGTCGGATTCCCCTGGAACTGGAGTTCTCCTGGAATTGGAGTTTCAGACAGTTCTCGGCTGCCATGTGGGTGCTGGGGATCGATCCCGGGTTCTCTGCAAGAGCGGTCAGTGCTCTTAACCACTAGGCCATCTCTCCAGCCCCCTGACCTTGGTTTTTTTCACTTTGCTGTAAGCCTGTATATAAGGCCCCCTGTCTCTTCAATAAACTGGCATCTGGCATCCCCTCAGCACAGTTGACCCACTGTCTTTCTTTAAGTCCTCAGCCCCTCTCCCGACCCTTTGGGAAATGCAGTAGCACAGGCACTACAGATGCTAGGTATTTATACAGTTGGAATTTGGTTTTGCTTTGGTCTGTGTCCTGATTCTTCCTTCTTGAAATAAGGACAGTACGACATTTGTTTTGCAGTTGACAGGAGCCCTCAGTTAAGAAAATTTTTCAAAAGTTTTGAACTTTTAGTGCTTGAGTTTTTAAAATACTGTGACACTTCCCCATAGCTGGGAGGGAGTCTAAATTTGATTAATATCTAGTATAAGAAATGCACAGATATGCCGGGCATGGTGGCACACGCCTTTAATCCTAGCACTTGGGAGGCAGAGGCAGGCAGATCTTTGTGAGTTCAAGGCTAGCCTGGTCTACAGAGTGAGTTCCAGGACAGCTGGGGCTACAGGGAGACCCTGTCTCGAAAAGACCCCCCCGAAAAAAGAAATGCACAAATAATAAAATATAGATAAAAATAAAACTTATGTGAGACTTTTAATGTGCAATTTTTAGATTGTGATATTAACTGTAACATGTGATCTTGGAGACAGGAAATGGAAAGGTTGTGGTTTCATAGCGATCTGTTTATGTGTCAAGTTGACACGAGGTCAATGGCATTACAAGGCTTCGGTTGCCAACTTGACACACCTGGGAAGAGGGACTCTTAACTGAAAAGCATCTTCCATCTGATTGGCTTGTGGGCTTGTCTGTGAGGCATTTTCTTGATAGTTGAGTGAGGTGAGTGGGCCCGGATCTCTGTGTGGTGCCACCCCTGGGCAGGATGGTATCAGAAAGTAGGCTGAGCGCAGGCCAGGGAATTAAGCAAGGTTGAGGAATAGTAAACAACCTTCCTCTGTAGCCTCTGTTCCAGTTCCTGCCTCTTGTTTCCTGCCCAGCTTAAGCTCCTGTCTGGCTTCTCTCCATGATAAAGTGTAAGCTGCGATGTGAAATAATTTTTTTCCTCTCCAAGTTCTTTTTGGTCAGTGTTTTATCATAGCAACAGAGAAGCAACCTATAACAGTATCTAAGATCGTTATTTCTGGATATTAATCCTTTGACAGGTGACTAGCAGATAAATATGCTGTATTTTGTTCTCCTATTTTGTAGGCTGTATATCAGATGAGCAATGAAATAATTACCCATCCTTAAAATGCAGATCTTTTCCATTACAAGGACAAGGATGACATGTTATACATCATTTGTGAAGTAAATCCAGCTCTACAGGAAAGATATTTTGTGAATTGACTCTATATGGATTCTGAAATAGCTGAATTCAGAGCAGCAAGAACTGTGGCCGGGGAGGGGATGGAGGGAAGTGAGGAGCAGTTGGCAAAGGGTTCCAGAGCTATTACATGGGATGAATAAGTCTCAGATCCATTATGCCACACGATGATCATAATTAAATTTGCTTTGTATTGGAATTTTGTGAAGAGTAGGTTTCAGGTGCTCACTCTGCATCCACCGAGTAACAAACAGCTCATGAGGAGATGTGCATGCAACTTATTTCAGGTGCTTGAGGGATCATTCCACAATGTATAGGTGCATCTACATCTCACATTGGTGCTACCTTTATGATTGTCAAACCATACAGATTTAAACTTAATTATACCCCATTTTTATTTCCAATTCCAATAAACGGAGGTAGAGTGGGCAGCAAACTCTGCACAATCTCACCCACACCTTCTGCCCTAAATGCAGATCTGTCATTATTATAAAGACACAGCTGCATATTCAGCAGAGGCAGTGCATTCCCCGCCACAAACCTCAGACTGAAACACTCCGAAACACTGAGGTCACTATCCTGGTCACACAGTTTTAACAGTTCATATTCCTGAAAAACTTGAGTTATCATAACACACAGCTCTCTTGAATTTCAGAGACCCAATCCTTGGGCTGTTGCATATTTTTCTTTAAGAAGAATACCATTTCAAACCTTGGGTCCTAGGGCTGTTGCCCAAGGGAGCTGGCAGAGCTGATGGTCCCCCATTCCATGCACTGTTTGATTTACCACTTAGCCATAGAAAATTCAGGGCGGTACCACTACCTTCAAGATCTGTTTGTGCACTTGAGTTTCTAAGTCTTTTTAGGAGAAGCAAGCATAAATGTGTCACTGATAAACTCCTTTTGAAGAGTGGCATGTTCTCAGAGGTACTCAGACCTGCTCTCTACACAGATAAAGTGCTTCTCTCTAATTCTTGTATTACTTTGGGCTGAGAAGTGAGGGGAACATTCCAAAAATCCATCAAGTAGCAGGACTCTGAACTTCCCATCAGTTCTTTACTAAGGGTTTCCTGAGGGTAAGCTTCATGAGCTTGAGCAGTTTCTCTGATGACCCTGGATCCAGACTCTGCCCCTGTTTCTGGAAGCAGAGCAAGCTTTGCAATTTGAGGACCTGTTGGCCTGTGTAGGCCAAACCTGATCCCAGGTCAGATTTCATGTGTCTAAGGAAGATATGGAGAGAACTATGGACTTATGGAACCTACTCTGAATCCCTGGACAAAGACACTGCATGCTCTTTTGAGGGACTGAGTTGACAAGCACTGAATCTATTGGAGCAAGAATAAGGTCACAGGGAATATTGGGTTTTCACCGTGGTTCCAAGTTCTGTCTTTGTGGAAAAATAATTCACCATATTTTCATTCAAGAAATCAAGATGTGGGGCTGGAGAGATAGCCTAGCAGTTAAGAGCACCGACTGCTTCTGCAGAGGACCCGGGTTTGATCCCCAGCACCCACATGGCAGCTAAGAACCGTCTGTAACTTCAATTCCAGGAGAACTCCAGTTCCAGGTGAATCCGAGACCCTCTTCTGACCTCCGTGGCATTGCACGACACGGGTGCACAAACCTACATGCAGACAGTACATTCATACACATACAAAAAAAATTAAAAAATTAAAAAAAAGGAAATCAAGATGCTTAAAGTTATATGTTAGGGACTGTGGAGTGAAAGGCTGGCAAGTCTTTTCTATTTGTAAGATCCCCTTCACCAGTATCAGATCACCTAGTACTAGGTATCTTTTTTAAAGCACAAAATTTGACATAGTTTATTGAATATTATGTATACAATGAATATAATTACAATAGACTCATCATAATGTTAAGAAATCAGAAAGTACCAGGTATATTTTTTTTAAAGTAAACTTACTATTATATTTCTATAATATTGTGAGATATTAGAGTGTGAATGCAAACCAAGTCCTGGAGTGGGCATAGTCTGTGAACCACACACTTCTTAGTGAGCACGGCAGCACTGAACCACACAGACATATCTGCTGATCAGGACAAAGGGGCTGCGAGCAGCATAACCGATATCTAGAAATATTTTAATAGTTAAGATTACAGATGGGTAGTTAAAGATAAAGCCTATACTGGGAGACAGAGGCAGGTGGCTCTCTGTGAGTTCAAGGCCAGCCTGGACTACAGAGTGAGCTCCAGGTGAGCAGGGGCTAAAGGGAGACCCTATCTCAAAAAATAAATAAATACATAAATAAATACATAAAAACGTAAATACATAAAGACAAAGCCTATGTAAAAGGAGAAAATGGAATCTTCCCAGTAAAAGAAAAGGAAACAGGTTATGAGAATGAGAACACTCACTATAGCTCTGATGTCTGGGCTGGAATTGTTTGCAAACCCGAAGCTATGAAGGTAGGGGACATGCTTGTGGTGTTTATACAGGTGGAGAGCCATGGAGCCACTGCTGCAGCCCATGAGACTCTGAAAGATGACATCAGGAAGAGCCATGAGAGAGAGGAAAAGGAACCTAACTGTGTGCCTGGATGGCAGCATAGAGCAATACCCCCCACCATACATTTCAATTTCTGACCGGTTCATGCTACTGCCTGTTGTGATGTAGTGCAGCAAGTTGGAGCTTATCAGAGAATTAAAGATCCAAAAGAGGAAGAGAAAGGAAAGAACTTACCATGCAGTTTGTGGTATGAACTTTGTCCACAGGGGGGTCCTGGGATTGATGGTGACAGCCTGGACCACACTGAGGAGACAGGTGGAGCAGATGGCAAGGCCCCGGGTCATCCTTGCCAGATAATCCACAGTTTTACAACCAGCATCTCCTAGGCACTCTCTGAAAGAGAAAACTGCAGCTACATCTAAAATCCCTGTGTTTCAAATAATAATTATGGTTGAAAAGATCAAGAGAATGAGAATAAGGTCTATAGCTTTTCGCTCAGGACCCACAAGAAATGTAGGTATATGCCTCACAAATACTAAGACATTTGCCAAAATTTCAGATGCAGTAAGAGAAAAGATGATTCTCTGGATGAGGTCACTCCAAATCATCTTCTTGATTCATGATCAATCTAGGAAAAAAGTACATTTGGAGAGAAAGAGAAGGGAGATTTTCCTCTAGGCTCCCTTGAATGTCAGGAGCAGTTTCTGGGATGTCTCCTTTCCCAGCAGGCAGTGGGGCTCATTGCTTTGATCTTCTTCCTGTTTTCCTTCCACTGACTGGAAGTGATGACAAACACTGTGTGGACATCATTCCCATGCTGGGGCATCCACTCACCTTGCCAGAAAATTCTTCTTTCTGTCCCTTGTGTCAAACTTTACATAGTGATCTTCTCAGACAGAATCTTCAGCAATGCACACCCAGCTTTATGGTGTGTGGTGGTTTGAATGTGTGTTCCCCATAGGCTCTAGGTATTCAGATGTTTGTCTCCAGTTGGTGGTGCTGTTTTTGGAGGTCTTGGTGTGTGTGTCCATGCTGCAGGAAGTGTCACTGGGGGCAGGCTCAGTGAGCTTAACAAGCCTGGTGGTCTACAGTTGCTTCCTCTCTGCTTCCTGTGCTCATTGTGAGATGTGAACCCTCGGTTTGCTGCTCCAGATCCAGCCACCACACCTCCCGCCACAATGGACTAATTCCCTGGAACCGCCAATTGTAAGCTCAAATAAACTCTTCCTTTTATAAGTTCCTTTGGTCATGGTGTTTTATCACAGCAACAGAAAAGTGACTAATACAGTTATTGGTACCAGAGAGTGGGCTGTTGACTGTGAAGAACCTGACCATATGTATGTTTGGAGAAATGTGGAAGACTTTGGAACTTTGGGCTAGAAAGGCTGTTGACTACTGTAAGAAGAGCTTAAGGGGCCATTCTAGTGGAGGCCAGGAAGAAGGCATGGCTGCAAAAGATGTAGTTCCAGGGGAAAATAAAGACTTAGGCAGCAACCGGGATATTTTGATAAAGAGTCTGGCAGCAGTTTGTCCACAGCCCAGATGCTTGCCTGATGCTAAGTTGAAAAGCAGTGGACTGATGTCTTTGGCGGAGGATATTTCAAGACAGCCTAATGTAGAAATGGTGGCGTGGCTTTGAATGGTGAATATTGTGCAGCTCTACAGTGAAGAAGAGCAGATGGGGCAGAAAGAAATGCAGAATGTACAGTTTGGATCTGAAAACTGCACTCGAAGATTAAAGGTGGGGCCAAGGCATGTGAAGGAGAGGCTCCCTTTCATAAGGAGATTAAAGCCATTAAGGAGAGGCCTGGAGATTTACAAGTAAACAAAAGAATCTACCTTCAGGGCAAGACCACACCCAGCTAATCCTCCAGCAAGTCCAGGGCAGAGAAAAATTACAAATGTGTTTTAAAGTAGGAGAGAGTCCATCCCAAACTTGCAGCCAAACTCAACAGTTTCATTCACGTGGTGCTGGCTTTAGAGGCATGAAGTCTGCAAGAGTGAAGGGGTCATCAGTTCTTCCTCCATGGTTTCAGAGAGCTGCCAAGGTCAGGCAGAGCACAGCAGGGGTGTCCCTGCATAAAGTAGGCCCTGATGGGCAATTGTGTGAAGCTGTGAATGTGAAGTCTGGTTGGCAGCGGAGACCCCAAGAAGACTTTCGAGATGCCAGACCTGTGAGATATTTGCCAAGGAGAGCTGCATACACGGAGTGGTATCAGCCTAAGAAAGAGATGTGTGTTGCAAGCAAAGCTGGAAAAGCTGAGCCATCTAAGCCCTTTGGAAGTCAAGTCCCAGAAGTTGCATGTGGAGCTACAGGACTTGGTTTTTGCCCTGCTGGTTTTCAGTCTTGTTTTGGTCCAGTATTTCCTCACTATACCTCCAATCCCCCCTTTTGGAATGGGAATGTGTATTCGGATCCACTGTACATTGGGAGTATGTAATTTGTCTTTTGATTTTACAGGAGCTTACAGTTTAAGAGATTGGCCTGAGTCTCAGAAGAGATCTTGGACTGTGGACTTTTGAATGGCATTGAGACTGGTAAAGACTGTAGGGACTTTTAAGGTTGGACTAAATGCATTTTGCATTTTATATGGTCAGGAGCCTATGGGGGCCAGGGAGTGGAATGTGGTGGTTTGAATGTGTGTCCCCCATAGGCTCTAGGTATTCAGGCATTTGTCTCCAGTTGGTGGCGCTGTTTTTGGAGGTCTTGGGGTGTGTGTCCATGCTGCAGGAAGTGTGTCACTGGGGGCGGGCTCAGTGAGCTTAACAAGCCTGGTGGTCTACAGTTGCTTCCTCTCTGCTTCCTGTGCTCATTGTGAGATGTGAGCCTCGGTTTGCTGCTCCAGATCCAGCCGCCACAATGACCGCCAATTGTAAGCTCAAATAAACTCTTCCTTTTATAAGTTCCTTTGGTCATGGTGTTTTATCACAGCAACAGAAAAGTGACTAATACATGGTGTCTCTACGCAAAGCTGATCGTGAGTGACGCTTGTGTGCCTGGCTTTTTGCTCCTCACACTTGATCCTTGATTTTGTGATCCTGAGTGGTGCTGGGCTTCACCCAGATCCTCTTTAGTGTCCTGTGTTCATTCAACACTCAAATTATTGTTGAGCTGATAAAGACTGTAGCTTCTGGGAAAAAAAAAAGAATTTTATTTGGTCAAGTAGAGAAGCTTTCCTCTCTCCCCAGACACATTGCTTTTCCTTCTCCATAAGAAACTCAGAGGTTCCTGTCTTGAGGGAGTAGAACAGTCCAGACCCCCCGGAGCCAAAGGCAGGAGGAACTACACAGGTTCCTTTCCTGTGTCCTGTTCTTACTCTCCATTTTTCCTAAGAGCGCGCCCTGAAGGAACTATCAGAATAGTCCCAAGCTGAGTCCTTTGCTAAGGACACAAGCACAGACACATCTTACGGGTTGTTTGATCTTTGGCAACTCTAGTGATATCCTGACTAGAAGCTACCTTTCCTGAGGGCCAGCCCTCCTTCATACTTCAGGCTGTGACTTGTGACTCAGAACCGATATCCTGTTTCTGTTTCTTCTCTGTTATGGTGAAAATAAACTTTTAAAATAAAAATGGATTCTTTTTGTTGTACTGCTTAGAAAACTATGCATTTATGAAAATGCCATTAGGAAAACTGCCACTCTGTAAGCCAAGTAAAAATAGCTGAAATGGAAGCAACATAATTGTCCCTCAACTGATGAGTGGACAATGAAAATGTGGTACATTTACACAATGGAGTTCTACTCGGGGAAAGAAAGATGAAATAATGAGATTAACATGTAACTGGATGGAACTAGAAACTGTTCTGCTAAGTGAAGTAATACAGACTCAGAAAAACAATTGCTGTATGTTCTTCATGTGTGGATCCTAGAGCCAATCCTGTATAAGTGAGGGCCACAAAGTACAAGGCCTAAAGATGGGGAGAAGGCGGTGTTGATTCAGTGCGCGCCTGTGGCAGGAGTAAGGAATCAGAAGAACAATTGCTGTATGTTCATCATGTGTGGATCCTAGGGCCAATCCTGTATAAGTGAGGGCCACAAAGTACAAGGCCTAAAGATGGGGAGAAGGCAGTGTTGAGTCACTGCGTACCTGTGGCAGGAGTGAGAGGCCAGCACAGCATGGTGGAGTCTTTAGGGGGCGTGCTGGTGTCCTGTGCAGAGTTCATTTCTAAAGGGTCGCCCTCAAAGGTTCCCATCTGCAAGGACAGAATCCTATATTAGGAAGAAAAGAAGTGCCCTCTCTGAGGCTCGAACTCAGGACCTTCAGATTATGAGACTGACGCACTGCCTGCTGCGCTAAGAGGGCGACAGAGAGCATTGATCTGACGCTCTCCACAGGAATCCTTCCATTTATTGTAATTTTCCCCCCTTCTCAGTTCCCCTTAGTGTGGCTAATTCCTGTGTTTCGAGCTTTCCTGCCGTGGATCACTTAGTACTCTGGGGTGTTTCCAAGCCAACCCACGGGAATTCCCACCCTTCACCTTCCCAGCTCTGCCCTGTTGATACAGCAGGCTCAGAACAGCGCCTCAAGCGGAGAACAGCTCCCAGACGCTCCCTGGAGACCAAGACCCGCAGCTCGGTCCTTGCAAACCTGCCCTTCCAACCACGCTGCCTGGGATACTCGCGGCAACATAGCACACTCTGATTGTACAATGAGGCTTCCTGGTTTGCGTTTGCTTTTCACTCCCATGTACCGAAAACCTACTACAGATTTTATTCCGGTTTTTTTTGTTTTTTGTTTTTTGTTTTTTTTTTTTTTGGCCACAAACCTCTCTCTCTTTGTTCTCTATCTTACTGTCAAATGAAGCTGAGGCTCAGAAGAAAGAATCCCAGAGTGGTCATCAGTAAAGCCAGACAAGAAACAAATCCTGGCTCAGCCTTAGGGTTTTGTTTTGTTTTGTTTTGTTTTGTTTTTTAATCCATTGTTTAGGTTCTCTTCAGAGGATGAACTGACACTGAGGAATAGTCGGGGAGATTAAATTTGGCACAATAGACCCTGACAGGAATGACAGAATTATGAATTCGTTGGTAGGGAGTGCCGGGGGTGGGGGTACCAATGGAATCCTATCCAGGACCCCCCCATTTTTTAGACACGATTGAGACTCTGCCCTGGTGCCGGGGGTGGGTGATTGAGTAATGCTCTTTGGGCTCAGCAAGCTGAAGGAGGCACTTTTAGTAGGTCCCACTAATTTTTCCTGCTATTTTGGGAGACGAGAGTGGCTATAATGGAGGAGAGGTTATAAAGGCGATTAAGACTGCTTGAGAAGTTATGTCTGAAATACCCAAGCCTTCGCCCGGATGGTGGCACACACCTTTAATCTCAGGTCTATATAGTGAGTTCAGAGCCAGTAGTGGCTACAGGGAGACCATGTCTCAAAAAGACCAAAAAACAAGAAGAGAAACAAACAAACAAAAAAAGAAAAGAAAAAAGAAACACACAAAAATTCAATAAGAATTTTTAAAAAAGAGCAGGAGGAGGAAGAAAACAATCCATTGAAAATTTGGTGCATGTACACAATGTACCTTGATCGAGTGCACCTCAACTCCCTCAACCCAAACTCATTATCTGGGTTCTAGATCTTAAATGGTAGAATCTGAGATTTCTACTGGCACATGAACTGTCTGATGGAGATACTGTGATGGGAACTGAGAGAATCCATTTTAGAACATATATCCCTGAGTGGGGATATATGCTTCTTCATAACTTCCTATACAGAGTCGGTATTTTCCAGAGCACACTGGTCTTCCAAAATAGCAGGTAAAACTAGTAGGACCTACTAAAAGAGCCTCCTTCAGCTTGCTGGGCCCAAAGAGCATTCCTCCCCCACCCACCTCGGGCACCAGGGCAGAGTCTCAATTGTGTCTAAAAAAATGGGGGAGTCCTGAACAGGACTCAGGGCCTTGAGGGACACTTCTTGGGGCCGTTTTACAGTGAGTAGACAGATTTGCCAGCCTTGGGAATTACTGATTCAGGGTCAGGGACTGGGCTTTGATGGAACAAGACCCCGGCAGAGCTCTGAGATCAGCCTTGGGTTTCCTTGGCTGCAGGGGTCCTACGTGGTCACCAGGCCTCAGTCTAGCCAGGTCAGAGGCCTGGTTCATGCTGCGCGTAGCTGCGACCTAGAACCAGGGTGGATTGCGCCTGGGGACTCAGACTTGGCACGCAGGGGCGAGCTGGCTCCAACCGCAACCTGCTGGAAGTCAGGATCTCGGTGTCCCAGGAGCAGGTCCTCTGCTGGCCGCTGGAGGAGATCCAGGATCCAAGGAACCAACACCCACCACGTCATCCAGACGTTCTGGCAAATGGATTCCTGGAAGAGAATTGGTTAAAATGAGAGGAGAAATCAAATTGTCACTGCAGGGAAACCAGGAAGAGGAGTGTGAACCATGGGAGACCCTAGGGAAGGCAGGAGGGCCAGTCAGTCACAGGGCCCAGAGCACACTGTGCAGTCTGTACCTAATCAGTGTCCCCGGGTCATATTGCCCTATGACAGGAGTCAGTGAAATGGAGACATTTGCCGGCCTTGTACAGATGTTCCTTCTACTGAGAGTTTGGGCTTAGAACTATTCAAGGATCGTCACTCTTCCCAACTTCAAGATAAAATTAAAAATGTAAAATTTCTTTTGACATTTGGAAACTTTTCATAGGTCTAATCAGAGGCGAAGGGCAGAAAACTAACGTGTGGCCTGTTAGCTCAATTGGCTGAGCACGGTATAGGACATGGACCTCTTTCCTTTTAAACGACCGGATTCTAAAATGGCAGATCTTGCAGTAGAAACACAAAACAAACCTGCTGAAGAAGAAAAACCAGAGTTTACACCTACTCAGTCTTCTACAACTGATGTAGAGCTATCTAAGCAGCACCACTGTCAAGGTGTGCCATGTCCTTTGATAGAGCCTTCAGCTGCAGTCTGTGTTTGTGATGTAGTGTCCTGGGAAATGCACTTGGAGTAGAGAACCCAGGAGGACAACAATCTGGAAGCAGAGCAAAAAAGAGGAATTGAAACCTGGGCTTCTCACCACTGCCCCCACCACCACCCCATGTTTCCAGCCGCACAGACCCCACAGATGGGTTTGCCACCTCTGCGTTCACTGGCTTCCTGCAGAGCTGTGTGGAGGAGGAGATGGCTAGGTAATTCCTCCCAGAGCAACCCCAGTCCAAGCCTGTCAGCATGGCTGTCCAGCTGCTTACTGAGGCCCAGACCATCCTCTGGGAGAAATCTGCCCTGACAGTTTTCTGAGGTGGAGTTGTGTCCCTTCCAGTGCTCCCACAGGGCCAGGCACTGTGCTATGGCTTTGACACAAATGCAGGTGTCCTGGTGTCTGGGTGGTCTTCCCCATTATAGAATAAAAGGGAAATATCAAGACAATATAATGCAATGAATCAGATATTCTCCTAGATAGTTCTCTAAATTTTAATTAATTAATCACAGTGCTGGGGATCTAACACAGGGCTTCATGTGCTAGGCCAGTCCACACCATTAAGCCATGGCCAGCCCCTAGGTAGGTCGACACAGGAGGTGAATTTGATGAATGTCCAGGCAGAGACAAGAGTGTCTTTGGACCTACAGGTAGGAGGCAGGCTTTCCCCACACAGTGTCTTTTGGGCAGATAAGCAGTAAATAGCAGTCCATTTTTCTGAGTATCCCTGAGGCTCAATGGGGCCTGATGTCTCCAGAGTTGGGATGGTGGTGGGCGGTAGAGCATGGTAAATACATGCAGAGTCAGGTTAATTCTGAAAGGCTGAACTTCACTGAGACTGAGCCATCTGAAGTGATGGGAATTCCCACTCCACTCACTTGTAGTGGAGAAGAGTGAGCCAAGCCCTCTCCACCCCAGACCACCAAAGGGACTGCTCTAGAGATGCTGACTACTTGAGAGATCAGAGCACGTTATACTGGGTGTTTCTAGAAGTACTGTTTATGAAACCTTAGCTTTCAGCAGACACACACAGAATAAATGTGGTCAAGGCCTTCCTCAGTAGTGCAATTTAAGGATTCAGGCAATAGTAGTCATCCAGGGAAGGCAGCTTTGGGTCATTAACTCACTGGCTCTGTGCTGGGCACATAGGTCTCCTGCTCCAGTCCTGGCCTGAGTGTCCCAGGGCAGAACCTAAAGGCAGATGTGTCTATGTATGTATCTATGTATTGCCCTCTCTCCGTCTATGGCATTAGGCAATTGAGGAAAATCTTTCCGGAGTGCTGTCCCAATCCGCCCTTGCTCACCCTCGGCTTGGCTGGGTCCCTTGTTCTGATGTCTGTTTCCTTTTCAAAAGTCAGCTGAGGCTTTCCCCATTGTGTTTACTATTGAAGCACTGTAACCGGAACAGCTGTGGAACAAGGTAGGTTCTCAGGATTTATTGTTAGAGAAAAAAATCAGTGAATGACTGCTCCCTCCTTTCCAGGCTCAGCTACAACCCAGCAGCTTCAGAGCACCTAGATGAGAAGGGCTCTGCCTGCCTCCTCCATCACATGGTAGGATGGCCAGTTTAAACCTGCGGCATTCAGCGGGACCTAAGTGTGCTCACTACTATCCCATCAGATCACTGGGAATTGGTCATCACCACCATCAGCAGCCCTGGGCTTTTTGCTCTCGTTCCTTGCTATCTCTTCCATCCTTCCCTTTCATCACCCAAATGTAGCAAGCTCTGGGTGGAAAAGAAGCCCACCTTGCCTTCTCTGGGGTTGGACTGCAGGACCTTCCCAGAGTTCACACAACAGGCTGCCAGCCCCATCACGGGGGCAACTCCCACCAGCAGATTCACACTGAAGTGCTGAATCTTTTTCTTTAGAGAAGAGGAGGAATATTTTGTTTCTTACTGTGCTGCAAAGCTGTTGCTTCACTGTATAGAGACAGCAGCAGACGGTGCAGCCTGATGTGTGACCCCATTGAACCGCACACGTTCCTGCTCTCTCGGGGAAGATCATTACGTCTTCTGATCTAAATCCAGGATGGATACCAGTAAGTTCACTGTAATGCTGAAATATGGAATTTTTTTGCCGAATAGGGGAGCTCAGGCTCCAGTGTAAATACCTACTGTGAAGCATGATAAAAAAGCCGCGCACTGTGTTCTCTGGTAACGTTAGGAAGCTGAGGGGACTCTCTTCCAGTGGCAGTGCTGAGAGTTGTTTCTTTTCCACCACCATTGCTGTAAGTTATTCACAGTCTTCTGTCCACCACTAATCCAAGCCGCCGCCTCTGCTGCAGACGTTGCTTCACATGGGTTCACTGCAGCTGGGTGTTCCCTCCTCAGTGGAACTCACTATTTCTCATGTGTCTTCACTCATTGGCTCATCCAGCGCTGAAGGCTGCTCAGTGTCATCCTGACCAGCCAGCCATCTTCACAAGGGGATGTGCGGTGGAGGCCTGGATCACTCCAAGTGCTTCCTGAACTTCGGTTCCCTCTTCTGGTGGAAGAGATGAGAGTTGGGCTGGAGGCTCCCACACTTTCTAAAGCACCACACACATCCCACTTTGTGATTTTGTCCCAGCTTCAGGCAAGTACAGTAACGAACATCACCCAGGCTTCCTGTGCCAAATTGCTGGTTCCCACTGTTCCAACACCTCTCTCTGTTCTCCATTCATCTTTCTCTGTGAATTTATGCAGCTAGAGCAGAGGGGCTCCAGGCCCCGCCAGGCAGAGCGGGCAAGGCACCAGGGAGGTGCGGGCTGCAGGCCATTACAGCACTACCACAGCGTAGAATCCGAGGGCCACTGCTTTGACCCTCTGCCCTAAAGTGCTGAGTGCTGAGTTGTATTCTCCAAGCACCTTGCATCCACCTGCAGCTTCTAAGGAACATGTAAGGGGTAAACGCACTCTTTCAGCCAGTACTTAACCTGAAGACTTTTACATCCAGAAGCAATGGAGTCTGTGCCCTCCAGGCTTCAGCTGCCTCTAAGACTCTGAGCTCAGGGACAGGCAAGGTTGCAGCTGTCCTTTGGACACTCTTCTCTCCATCTTGTGATTCAGTCTTCTGGCTTTCCCTCCCCCCAGAAGTCTCCTCTTCCTGCTCTCCTTTGGTGAACAGAAACACTTGAGATTCTCCAGTCATTAACCAGTGAATGAGTGGGTGAACAAGGAAATCCTTCCTAAGCGTGTTTCCAGTCTCTCCCACCCTGTTTTGCCCTCTGTGTCCACATGACTGGAGACATTCCCTCTACAAAATCCACAGAGAGCCTGTGCTTCTCTGTTACAAATGCCCATAAGAGACTTGTTGGGCTTGTTTTTTCATGTAGTCCAGTTGAATTTTGGCAACAAAATTTATCTCCGAATCTGCCCTTTCCGGATGTAATGAAGGCTTTTAGT
>VZQC01003122.1:2457297-2502859 GCA_009823505.1 Rhizomys pruinosus | reverse complement strand
TACAAGAGTTTGTGTAGAATGGACATTTTTACTATATTAATTTTCCCAATCCATGAGCATGGGAGGTCTTTCCATCTTCTGATGTCTTCTTCAATTTCCTTCTTCAGGGGTTTAAAATTTTTTTTGTAGAGATCTTTGGTGTCTTTGGTTTGGTTTGTTCCTAGGTATTTTATTGTTTTTGAGGCTATTGTGAGTGGGAGGTCTCCTTGTATTCCTTTTTCAGTTGCTTGTTGTTGGTGTAAAGAAAGGCTACTGATTTTTCCAGGTTAATTTTGTATCCTGCCACTTTACTGAAACTTTTAATTGTTTCTAGGAATTTTCTGGTGGAGTTTTTAGCATCCCATAGGTAACTAATCATATCATCAGCAAAAAGGGATAGCTTGACTTCCTCTTTTTCAATTAGTACTCCTTTAATTTCCTTTTCTTGCCTTATTGCCCTAGTAAGAGTTTGCTGGCTTCTTTTTGTAATGCTACAAGGTGCCATGCAGACTGTTGGAGGGGAAAAGTCATCAATGAAACTTGCATACTATAATAATACTGACCCACAAGGCCATATATACCCATGGGTGTAATAATGGCAAGACTTTTACAGGCATAACCCACTGTTTTCTGATTGGGTTTGAGGCCTGCTCAGTCAGGGGGAGTTCATGTTTGTTGCTGCAAACCTGAGCAAAAGCCTGTGGCTGCAGAAATCATGGTCCCTAGAGGAGAAACTATTCCTGGCTGCTTTGATAAATCTATATGCTGTCAGCTTGCCTTTTAAATATTTACACTCATATTCACAGATTAGTGACACTCCCAGCCTTGCTTAGAGAAGCTTCTAGTATGTGTCAAAGTGCCAAGACTAAATTACTGTTGAGTGCACAGCCCTAAAAGGGACATCTGTATTAACCCCTGCAATGTTCAGGAAACATTGTGGAAGAGAGGGGAGAAAGAATGTGGGAACTGAAAGACGGGATGGAGTATTATGAAATGCTGTCTTCTGCATATGACATGGCCATTGCGCTCATGAACTCAAAGCAGCTCCAGCTACCAACATAGGACCTGCAAAAGATCAAACCAGTCAATAGTTCCAGCATGGATGGTGGACAGACAGATTCACGAGCCTCAACCCCTAACTAAAGCACTATTGGTAACTGATGGCTGTTGGGGAGAGGGAGTCACTTTTCTTTAGGGAGTGGCCACTCGTAGGTTGTCCATTCTCACACAGATAGTGCTAAAGACAAGGGAGGCTATACAAAGAAAACAAAGAGGACATGAAGGTCAGAAAGACTTGAGGTAGGAGAGGCACTGTTGGGGTGCAGGAAGAATGAAAGGGGGGAGTTAGATTAATCATGCTACTTTGTATGTATGCATGAAATTGTCAACAAATAAATAGAAAATAGTTATGGAAATGCATTCCTGAATCACTTAAGCCTCCCGCACTGAATGTGGTAGACTCACAGTGAAAAATCATTATTGTCCGTTCATTTTTCTCAAGACAAATATGCATAAACTTATGTCGGCAAACTGAAAGTCATGTACATTTGCTTGTTAAATACAAAGTTAATGTGTATCATGTTGTGTAGCAATTGTTAAGTACTAGGGATATATTAGCGTACAAAAAATTCTTTCCTCATGATGCTTATGGTCATGACAGCAATAGTGGCATTAAACAAAAATCCTTTGAATAGGTTATGGAGGAAACGTTGGTATGCAGTAAATATCTAAACACAGAGCAACTGAGATGCCTCTGACACCTGAGTTCAACCCTCAGGACCTGCATGATAGAAAGAAAGAATTTTATTCCCCCAAATTGTCCTCTAAATTTTTATTTATTATATTTATTTTATGTGTACAAATATACTACCTGCTTATATGTAAGTGTACCTGTGTTGTGCAGTGCCCGAGGAGTTTATAAGAGGGCATCAGATTCCCCTGGAATAGATAGTTGTAAGCTGCAATGTGGGTGCTGGGAATTGAACCTGGGTCCTCTGTAAAAGCACCCAGTGCTCTTATCTGCTGAGCCATCTCTCCAGCCTCTGAAAAATAATCCAAATAGGTGGTAATTTTCTTAGATGATCCAGGGAAGGCAGATGCCAAAGAGTGACATTTAAATCAAGATCTACAGTCAGGAAAACAAATTTATAGGAGTAGTACCAACAGAACATAGTGAAGTAACAGAAGACCTCATTTCCACTGAGATATTTTTATTAAAAGATGATAGGAAAAAAATCCCCAGTGTCTTTATAGTTAGAAACTATTAGTGCAGGTGTCTTTAGACTGCTGCAATCAAAATAAAAAGAAATGTTTATTTGGGGCTGGAGAGATGGATTAGTGGTTAGGAGGACTGGCTGCTCTTGCAAAGGACCAGGGTTCGATTCCCAGCACCCACATGGCAGTTAACAACCACCTATAACCCCAGTTCTAGGGGATCTGATGACCTCTTCTGATGTAGAGCATTGCATGCAACAGATGCACGAACCTACAGGCAGGCATTACATTCATACACATAAAGCAAAAATTAAAAAAAGTTTATTTAGTGAAATACATTAAAATAGATTAATTGATAAAAACTTGAGTTCTCTTAGCTACAAGAATTGAAAAAAATTAACCTTACAAAAATTAAAGTTCTATGACATGCTTACTTGAAGGTTAAGCTTTGTTTGCTTTGGAGAGTGTTTATTTGTTTGTATTTTTAGGCATCACTGTGAAGTGGAAAGAACATTGGTCCTGACGTCAGAAGATCTGGGTTCTATTTCTGACTGTTGATCATCTGTTGGGAAGCCATGGGCAAAGCTTTTATAAAAGGGAGTATTCCTTACTTGAGTCACGGAAGCTTAACAGAGGACCACTGGCTCAGGAGATGACAGTATCTATTAGCTGTGCAGAAGTGCTGGAAACATCTTACATCCCTTACAGAAGTAATCATCTGTCCTGCACAGATTTTATTGTCAACTTGACACTGCCAGAGCCATCTGAGAGGAAGGAGTCTCAGTTGAAGGGTTTCTTAAACCAGATCAATCCATGGCCACGTCTGTGTACTAACTACCTTGATTATTCCTTGATGCTGTAGGGCCTTGCCCACTGTAGGTGGTGCCACTCCTGGAAGATGGTCCTGGGTTGTATAAGAAAGCTGGCTGAGCATGAGTCAGAGGTGGGAAATCAGTAAGCAGCCTTCCTCCAAGCTTTCTCCTTTAAGCTCCTGCCTTCATTCCCTGCCCTGGTTTTCCTCAGTGATGGGGTGTAACCTGTAGGCCAAATGAACCCTTTCCTTCCCGCGTTGCTTTGGGTCATGGTGTTTAGCACAGTAACAGAAGCTTTGCTTAAAATTATGCACCAAATACCCAAAAGACTCATCCTACCACAGAGATGCATGCATGGCCATGTTTATTCCAGCTCTCTTCACAATAGCAAGGAGGTGGAACCAACCCAAATGCCCCTCAACTGACGAGTGGATAGAGAAAATGTGGTACATCTACACAATGGAGTTCTATGCAGCAGTAAAGAAAGATGACATCATGAGCTTTGCAGGTAAATGGCTGGAGCTAGAAGACATCATGCTGAGTGGAGTAACAGTCCCAGAGAAACAAACGACGAATGGTATCCCTCATCCGTGGATGCTAGTGCCAATTACCTAGTTGTATTTCTTGTGCACGGCCCCTTGAGCTTCTGTCCAAGTAGTTGGGAGTGATGCATATTGGAAACAACAACAACAGCAACAACAACAGAAAGGACTGCATCAAAGAACGGACTGAAACAGTGAACTTCTGCTCAAAACAGTCAACTTCCACATGGAGAATATTGAGAAAGAGATGGAGAGCATGTTTGGCAGAATGCATGAACTCTGGTAGGGTGGGGGGACACAGTCTTGATTTGATTAGTAACATAATCTTGTACAAAAATATATATAATAAAAATAATAAAAAACATTATGCACCAAATTTATTTTGTGTTATATCAGTGATAGCAATTAGTGAGACTAGGGAGTTCATTGTCAGTTCATTATTATATTCTTTCTATTTTGTGCCTTTTTGAAAAGTCTATAACAAAAAGTAAAACTAGAAAAAAAAATCAAACAAAATAACACACCAGGATGTTTAAAATCCACCTTCAAAAGAAATTTCTATTATCAAGGCAATGTGATTTGTTCTTTGCCTAGATTCTTTATGTACTTGTCTCCACAACAAGCAAAACTTCAGCTCAAGTTACACAGGCATTGCTATCATGTGTCCCCTCTGCCTCCTGCTTGATGCTGTTCCTCAGCCAGAAGGTACTATATTTGGATCTCTGTGTAACAGTTGATACTCTGGCTCGAGTTGTAAAGAACCGAACCATTTCTTCCCTAGCGGGGATGCATACTTTCTTGCATTTGATAATCATTTTCAAACAGCTATGAATGAAGTCTGAAATTTTTCCTAGGGGATGTTTCTTCCTATTGATGAAATAACTAGAAGTTGTACTGGGAAGGCCAACGTCTTGTTTTCCTTCATACACTCCTTGCTTCCTCCCCCGCAACTCTTCCTGGATCTCTCTTCCCACGTACAGCCCACCCCACCCCACCCTGCGACATCATGTCCTGTCTTTCTCTCTCTGTAAAACCTTCTGAGTCTAACTAATGCTGCCCTACTGCATGTGGGTACAAGGCTACCTGTCCACCGCACTGGGTAGCCTACCAGGATCTCCACTCCTGACTCTCTCTCCCCGCCCGTGCAGCAGTTGACTGTGGGTAGCTTCTCGTATAGGAACGAGGTCTTATGAGCTCCTCCCCCGTGCTAGAATATTGACTCGATAGATCTTGTGTAGGCAGCCACAGCTGTTGAGGGTTCATGCCTGTAACTGCCTATCATGTTCAGAGGACACTGTTCCATGGCCGTCCTACTTGACCTCTGGCTCTTACAATCTATTTCTGCATCCTCTTCCACAATACTCCCTGAGCCTTGAGGGCAGTGGTCTGGTTGAGACATTCTATTTGGGGATGATCACTCCACAATTACTTATTGTCTGTGCTTTCATCATTTGATTCTCTGTTAATCTCTGCCTACTAAAAAACGAAACTTCTCTAATGAGGGGTGAGAGCTGAACCTATCAAAGGATATGAGTGAGGATAAGTACTTAGAAAGCAGTTGCATACTATATCAATTTAACAGTATTATGTGGTAGGTTCTCTCCTAGGGTCTGAGGCCTCTCTAGCCACAGGGTCTTGGCCAGGCTTATTTTACCAAGGATGAGTTGGGCCTTAAATCCAAGCAGACAGCTGTTGGTTACCCTGCAAAGACATTTGTAGTAGTCTTTTACAAGTGCATATATCTTGCCAAAAATGCCAGGATCTTTATTCTCCTATATACCAAGGGAATCTCTGTTCAAAACTTCTATTTGGTCCTGTCTTTTGTCTAGAAATGCTTGGGGTTACAGTATATCTAATGATAAACACAAATAAGTACATAAATTTTAAATATTATGAAATTCAGAATCACAGACACTTAATAATTACTAAAATTTATAAATAATAGAAACTATATTGAATATAACAAGACTCCATGAATTCATTAAGGATTCTGACCATAAATAATGAAAACTAGAGGTGTCTTCAGTGGGTTTTTTTCCCCCAAAGATGAAATCTTCTGTGTATTTATCAGCCTCAGACATTTCAGTAAAGGAGCTAGATAGTTCAAGTTGAACTTGTGGTAAGAGCCCATTATTCCAGTACCTGGGAAGGGCCAGGTGGACGATAAGGAAGAGTTCAAGACCATCTTTGGTTATATAGCTAATAGCCAGCCTGGACTACATGACAGCCTGTCTCAAAAACCAAACAAACAAACAAACAAACAAACAAATGATGCTTTATTTATCAGCTTCACACACAATTCATTATAGGAGTCAATTTACGTTAATTTGGAAAATATGAAATTTTCCCTGTTTTCATAATTCAATAAACCTGTTGTCACTTCAGCTTCCATATCCAAGGATTAAGCCATCCACAGATTGAAATTTTTTTTTAATTTTTAAAAAAAAATTATTTATTTTCGTATGTGTGTGAATGTACTGTCTGCATGTAGGTTTGTGCACCCATGTCATGCAATGCCGTGGGAGTCAGAAGAGGGTGTCTGATTCCCCTGGAGTTAAAGATGGCTCTGAGCCGCCATGTGGGTGCTGGGGATCGAACCCGGGTCCTCTGCGAGAGCAGTCGGTGCTCTTAACCGCTAGGCCATCTCTCCAGCCCCTAGATTGAAAGTATTTTTAAAATTTGCATCTGCATCAAACAAGCACATCTGTACAGACTTTTTTCTTGCTATTTTTACCTCTTTAATGCAGTATAGTGATCATTTTACAGCATTTATGGTTGATACTGTGTGCTGGATAGCTTTAGTGTCAACTTGACACACCTGGGTTGAGGGAGCCGCAGTTGGGGAATTGGCTCTATTGGATTGGCCTGTGGCCACATCTGTGGAGTATTGTCTTGATGGTCGAGCAGTGTGGGAGGGCCCAGCCCACAAGAGTGGTGCCACTCTGGGCAGGTTGTTGTGTATGGTATAAGAAGGCGGGCTGGGCATGAGCCAGAGAGCAAGCCAGTGAACAGCATTCCTCCATGGCTTGTGCTTCAGCTCCTGCCTCCAGGTTCCTGCTCTGAGTTCCTACCTTGGGCTCCCTAAGTGATGAACTGTGACCCAGGAGATGTAAGCTGAATAAACCCTTTCCTCCCCAAGTTGGTGTTGGTCGGAGTGTTTTGTCACAGCAATGGAAGACAAACTAGGACATACTGTGTTTTTGTTTGTTTTTCAGAAAGGGTCTCCCTGTAGCTTCAGCTGGCCTTGAACTCACTATGTAGACCAGGCGATGCATGATCTCACAAAGATCTTCCTCCTTCTGCCTCCCAAGTGCTGGAATTAAAATATGAAAATATGTATCATGTTATATAAAGGACTTGTGTATCTGAAGATACCATCCAAAGTGGAGTAATCTCCTAGTCATCTGCAGATACTAGAAGATTACTCTGCTTTGGGTGGTATTTTAACTGGTATGTTAAAGGTATTTGAAATTTTATGAAAATTATTGTTCAGTATTTGATGTAATTCTAAGATAGCTGTCAAGATTGTTTTGGGTGTGTTTATGCCAAGTGGTTTGATTAAAGTCAAAAGATGAAGCAAAATTACATAGACCAAACTTGTGAATATTTTGTTAAGATTTAATTTGGATGTATGACTTCTGTTGAAGGAATAGCCATACATATATATGTGCCCATGCTTTTCTTCCAAGAAGAAATTTATAGAGAAATCATTTTACACAGAATTTAATTTTTAATTCTTTCTCATACAAAAATGTTATTATCAAGAGATCCCCTTTCATTTGCAAAGTCTATACATCATAATAGAAATAAAAGTTCCAGCTTAAAATATTAGAAGAAAATATTTATTACAATCATATAGAGCTTAACTCTAAATCCCAAAATGACTTTTACAAGGTCTTTTTACCTTATTTTAGCTTTCTCACCTAAACTTCTATGTTTTTTATGTAAGACCATCAACATTGTGAAAGAAATATAGCATCCCGAATTACATCCTTGTTGGGTGAAATCAGACTTACATGAAAAGAAAATCCCAGAAATACAAATTTCCATAATAGCCACTTTGTAAAAGCAGCCACATATTTGAGTTAAGTATATGTTCGTGAAGTCAGGCTGCTTATATTTAAAGCCTAGCTCTGGCTACATGAGCCATCTGTACAAACAGGGACAAGTTACACTTACCCTGTGCTTTCATTGCCGTATCTGAAACCAAAAGTTGCTTGCTGGCCCTGTTGTAGGGAAGATGATATAAGTGGAGAAGAAAGATTCAGAAGCAATGCAGTATTTAAGTAGTAATTGCTATTGAAAATGTCAATTTGTTCCAAAGACATTAAGTATGTCTATGTGCCAAATTTATTTAACAGTTTAAAGGTATATAATATCTGTTAATGTGTGCTAATAATGTACACATAGCTTTCAGTTTATTGTAAAATATGTCTTCCCAGGAAGTTTGAAAAGAACAGAATGAAGTAGAAGTACCATAAAGTGACATTGCATTTCACTTTCCACAGGCAACACTTGATTATAGTTATATACAAACTTTCCCAAGACCTTTAATAGGTATGGCAATATATGACTGAAATGGACAGAGTTTGTTATTTATGCCTAGCACGATTGCAGTTATTTCATTAATGAATCTAAATTTTGAGAAGCTGGTGTAAAATTTTGTCATGTGGAATAATCAGACCATGAAAATATTTAACTATTCTAGTTTCCTATCTCACAGGAGGTTATTTTTCATCAGCTAAAAGAAAGTAACTTTAAGAATTTTCCGGAATTGATTTCAAGAAATTAAACATCAATATATTTGCATATTACATAGGCTAGCAGAATTTGATGTGATGTGTAATTAGATAATACCCCTGGAATTAATTACAGTTGGGGAATGCCACAGACCCATGTTTATTCCTTCACACTATTCCTTATCTTATAAAGAACTTCGTCCTAGACTAAGATTTGATTTAGCTGATAGCATCACTTTTGGAATTCTATCCCTTAGATTTTGGTTAGTAATGCTATGCCTTTCATTCATTCCACTGTGACTACAACATGAATACCTTCCAACCAAAATAGTAGCTTCCCTGATTTTTCCATAGCATTTAAAGAGACTCTAAATACTCTTAGTAGAGGACTATTTTAGATGGAGAAATTTCCCTGTAGGTAAAGCATGCTAAGATTATATTTCCTCAAGGATTTTTCTATCCCCAAATATTACTTAAGGCTTTATTTGTTCATTAGTTTTAATTTTTTTTAAGTTCTCATACAAAGTAATGGGTTTCATTATAGCATTGTCAAACATATATCATTTTGCTTTGTTCTTTTTTTTTGTCTTTCTGAGATAGGGTCTCCCTGTAGCCCCAGCTAGACTAGAACTCACTATGTAGACCAAGCTGGCCTCAATCTTACAGAGATCTGCCTGCCTCTGCCTTCTGAGTGCTGGGATTAAAGGCATGAAGTACCGCACCACCACACCTGGCTTATTCTTTTTATTTTATGTGTTTGAGTGTATTGCTTGCATGCAGGTAGGTGCGCCTGTGCAAAAGAGGGGATCAGATCTCCTGGGACTGAAGTTACAGACAGTTGTTAGCTACCATGTGGGTGCTGGGCATCGAACCCAGGTCTTCTGCAAGAGCAGCCAGTGTTTTTAACCCGAGTATCTCTCCAGCCTCTATAGCTCCACTCTTTTGTTTGTTTGTTTGTTTGTTTGTTTGTTTCAAGACAGGGTCTCCCTGTAGTCCCAGCTGTCCTGGAACTCATTCTGTAGACCAGGCTGGCCTTGAACTCACAAAGATCTGCCTGTCTCTGCCTCCCAAGTGCGGGAATTAAAGGCGTGCTCCACCATGCCTGGCTTAAGCTCCAGTCTTAATGGAGAAATGGGTGGAATGTGTGACATTCTAAGCCCATCCTACATGGCTGTTAACAACCATCCTTAACTCCAAAGAATTCGACACCTTCTGACCTCCCTGGGCATTGCACAACACCTGTGTACCTATCTACATGCAGGCAATAAACATAAAACAAAAATTTAAAAAATTTTTTCAGTTGTTAAGTAAATGAGATGGCTCAATTTGGATGTTCTAGTTTCATTCTGTTGCTGTGATAAAAAACACTGACTAAAAGTAACTTGGCGAGCGGAATGGGTTTATTTGAGCTTACTAACTGGTAAGCTACTTACAGACCATCATTGAGGGAAGTCAGTGCAAGAACTCAAGTAGGAACTTAAAGTAGAAAACATGGAAGCACACTGTTTGCTGGCTTGTTCATACACAGGGCCACTCCTATAATTAGAGATTAAGACAGTTCCCCACAGGCACGCCTAAGGGCTGATCTGATTTAGGTAATTCCTGTGTCAAGTTGACAGTTGATGAAAACTAGGACAGTGGGTAAGAGCACGTTCTGCACAAGCCTAGTAACCTGACTTTGATCCCTGGAATCCACATGAAGATGGAAAGAGCAGGCCAAATCCAGAAAGTTGCCCTCAACCACATGCCTGTGCACTCAAACACACAGGAATAATGAGCACATTAATTCAGTTTTTGAAAATATAAAATATTGAATGTTATAAAGTCAAAAATTGGTTGCCACACTGGCATACATTGGTAATCACAGTATTTGTGAGGTGGTGGAGAAGGACCAAGAGAGCAAAGTCATCTTTGTCAATGAAGCAAGTTCAAGACCAACCTGGGTTACATCGGGCCTTGGCTCAACAAAACAAAACAAAACAAAAAGCAGTCTCAAAATTTCATGTCCCAAAGAAAACTCATATATATATATATATATAACTATATCCCACACAGATTAGATGTAGAATGAGAAAGCATTTTATTTGTAATTCAGAATAATAACAGTTGTTACCACTTTGGAATATTTTTTTTATTGTTGTTGTTTGTTTGTTTGCTTGCTTGAGACAGGGTCTCACTAAGTATTTTAGGCTTGTATTGAACTCATGATCCTCCTGAGTGCTAGGATTATAGCCACATGTGGAAATGTGTTCAAGCACCCTAGAATATCTAATTAAAAAAATCATCAATTTTAGGGGCTGGAGAGATGGCTCAATGGTTAAGAGCACTGGCTGCTTTTGCAGAGGACCTGGGTTCAATTCCCAGCCTCCACATGATAGCTAACAACAAGTTTCAGGATGCCCTATTCTGACCTTCTCAGGCATTGCACAACATGGGTGCACTTACATACATGCAGGCAGTACACTCATGCACATAAAAGAAAATAATTGATAAAATATTTTTTAAAAGTCATCAATTTTAAAACTGCAAAAAGTAAAATTTCAACAGAATCCTTCCCAATATGAATTTGCTTTCGAAATTACTTATGTCAACAGAGTTTGGAATACCTGTGACACCTAAATAAAATTGCAAGAATGCACAGCATTTTAATTATCCCAAAGAGGTAATGACAACAACAACATAATAATCAGTACAATTCCTGGGAGGAAGAAGTATACTCACATGTGTTAGTTGGTGATCATTGAATAAGGTTTTGTGTACACTAACATGGGCAGGTGTCCTTTCCAAAACTGTTCTACCATGTATGGTGAAATCTGTATGAGAACTCACAGAGTATACATTTTGAATCTTCTTTGTTGTCATTTTCTTTAGTAGAAATGTGCCAGACACTACAATGGGTAGAAGAAAGGCTGACCACCATAGCCACGAATTTGTTTTCAGTTTTCTGGCCTGATGCTTTTCAAACTCTTTTTACATCAAGGCCAGTTTGGCAACTGGGAAAGTGAAACATAATTCTAGTCATGGTTGGCCACTTGCTCCAGTTCAAACAGATTAATTTCTTTCCACAACCAGTCAGGTCTGCTCCAGGCCTATTTATTCTTTTCTTGACTTTTTTCTCCCCAAACATCTTAATCTACTAAGCCTTTGCATTTACTGCTATATGTCATCTCCAAAAATCATTCATGTTTTTTATCTTTTTAAGCATCCAAGTGACTCCTCAATGAATTCACTGTGTAACATCAGATTGACTAAATTGTGATCTTATGAGGGCTTTTCTTTCCTTCCGACATCTCAGACTCAGAGTTCCTCAGCACTTTTTTCATTGTCCTTCTATCTACCCTTTTTAGTTATATCTTACTTACCAATCCAGCCTATTCTACTGACTAGAAACTGCCAGTGAAGTGCATAGTCCCTTCCAGAGTGCTCCTCTTCCTTGAGGAGATAGTGATCCCACTCCCAAGGATACTGGAGTCCTTGAAGCTAACTTGGGTCTGGTCTTTACAGTAGTTTTTCATCCTTATATTTCTTTCCATCTCTCCATACCAGTTTTAGTTCTGCTCCTTCTCCCAGGATTCAGCAGGTGCCTCAAATGAAACAGTATCTTCTGTTCCTCACTAGAGTACTAAATATTCTCTAAATTTGAGAAGAGATAATGCTTTCCTCTCCATTCTAGATTTGAGCTACACCAGTAGTTTAGAAATGCTTGTCATGGCCATGCCATCGTGTAATTAAATGGTTTCTGTTATTTTTGAAGGACTGCAAGAGGTTCTGAGTCATATATTAGATAATAAAACGTTAAAGCAAACATTTCTACACTTAGGTAAATACTATGTTTAGATGAAATATTCTACAAACTCTATTGGTTAATCTTTTGATCTCCCCTCCCCCCTTCTTCTGTTCCAGTTTCATATGTACTGGTTTTGGTGGAGTTTTAAAATGTTTTGTTTTGTTTTGTTTTTCATTTGTGGCCAGTGCCAAGGGTGCCTGGTTGATTTCCCAGTGGCTCAGTTCTCGTCTTGCTGGTGTGAAGTCAAAAAATGTCCTCCATTCCGTGGTCAACCTTTTCATAAGGAGGAGTGTAGGAAGATCCAGTTGGAATTGCGGCTAGTTCTCAGCTGGCACGCCTCAGGGCACGGCGTGGCCAAGGGTCTGACCCCCATCCCAAGGAGGAGCAAACAACCAACGTGGCCTAGCTGGGTGATTCTGGGTGGGGCAACGGTGTGCAGTGGTGTGGAGTTGGGGGGCCTATGATTGGCTCTTGGAACTGACGTCATTTGGTTTATAAAAACAGGCTGTAGCAAGGAGTAAATTTGAATTTCCAAGTAGCATCATCACGGAATTTCTGGCCGTCATTTTTATTAATTATTGCATGCATATAGGCCAAGGTAGGCCTGCATTTCCTTGGGGTGGCCAGTGGGTTGGAAAGAGGTCCCCATACGGACCACCAATCTGGGCAGCTGGTGTTGTGAGTGGACATAGGCTGAAGATAGGCCAACAGCCATCAGCCTGGAAATTCCTGTCCAGGGTTCAGAAGCCTCTGAGCAGGTGGGACGTCACCGCCAAGAGTGGAACACGTGTGTTGTGGGTCCAGGCTAAGGGCCTGAGTTGGAAGTACCACCCAGGCCAGGCTACGGGGAGTACCCAGCTCTCTGCTCTGAGAGGCCCTCTCCCTACAGCAGCTGCTGGCAGGTGCTGTGTCCCCATCCCCTTAGCAGGCTGCATGGTTCCTGTTCGGCACAAAAAGAAAGCTTCCTACAGAGGAGAGAAGTCAGAATGGCTTAGTGGCAGTTCACTATAAGGCAAGTAAACTTGATTAACAAATGTTGGGCCGGGCGTGGTGGCGCACGCCTTTAGTCCTAGCACTTGGGAGGTAGAGGCAGGCGGATCTTTGTGAGTTCAAGGCCAGCCTGGTCTACAGAGTGAGTTCCAGGACAGCCAGAGCTACAGGGAGACCCTGTCTCAAAAAGATAAAAAAAAAAAAAAGATGCTTGCTTCTCAATCATGAGGAGCAAAGTACAGGTTCTTGTACCCTTGTTGAGTGCTCACAACTGCCTGTAACTCTAGCTCCACATGACCACTGGTACTCACATGTACACACACACACACACACACACACAGACACACACACACACACACATGTCTTTAAAAAATGAAAATAGGACTGGAGAGATAGGTCAGAAGCTAGGACCACTGACTGTTCTTACAGAGGACTGGGGTTTGGTTCCCAGCACCCAGATGGTGGCAAATAGTCTTCTGTGACTCCAGTTCCAGGGCACTATTCCCTCTTCTGACCTCCGTGGGCAATGCATGACATTTCCATACATGCAGGCAGTATACTCATACACATATAAATAATAAATATAGCCGGGCATGGTGGTGCATGCCTTTAATCCTAGCACTTGGGAGGCAGAGCCAGGCCCATCTCTGTGAGTTCAAGGCTAGCCTGATCTACATAGTGAGTTTTTGAGACTAAAAGGAGACCCTGTCTCGAAAAGACCAAAAAATATATTTTTTAAAGTAAAAAAAATCATAAAATTTTAAAAATAATAATAAAATTAAATTGAAACCNGAATTTCTGGCCGTCATTTTTATTAATTACTGCAGGCATATATAGGCCAAGCAAGGTTTTAGGCCCGCCTAGGTTAGGCTGCATTTCCCTTGGGTGGCCAGTGGGTGGGAAAGAGGTCCCAGTGCAGACAACCAACTTGGATAGCTGGTGAGGTGAAGTGAATTGTGAGTGACATAGGCTGAAGATAGGCAAACAGCCATCAACCTGGAAATTCCTGTCCAAGGGTTTAGAAGCTCTGGGCAGGTGGAAGTCACCGCCAAGAGTGGAACACGTGTGTTGTGTGTCCGGCTAAGGGCCTGAGTTGGAAGTACCACCCAGGCCAGGCTACGGGGAGTACCCAGCTCTCTGCTCTGAGAGGCCCTCTTTCCCTACAGAAGCTGCTGGCAGGTGCTGTGTGTCCCCCATTCCCCTTAGCATCTGCATGGTTCCTGTTCGGCACAAAAAGAAAGCTCCTACAGAGGAGAGAAGTCAGAATGGCTTAGTGGCAGTTCACTATAAGGCAAGTAAACTTGATTAACAAATTGGGCCGGGCGTGGGCGTGGGGTGGCGCACTGCCTTTAGGTCCAAGCACCTTGCGGAGGTAGAGGCAGGCGGATTCTTGTGAGTTCAAGGCCAAGGGCCTGTTACAGAGTGAGTTCCAGGGAACAGAGCCATGCTGAAGCTACAGGGAGACCCATGTCTCAAAGAAGACAAAAAAAAAACAAAAAAAAAAGAAACTGTTTGAAAGAACAAAACTTAAAGTAAAAAAAAATAGAAAAAATTTGTAAAAAGATGGGTTCAGGAATTTGTCTCTCAAATGCATAATAACGGCAAGGGGAGCGCGCGAGAAGGAAAGAAAGAGGAGAGGAGAAGTGGAACGCTACAGAAGTGGGAGGGGGTAGGGGCCGACTGATGACCGGATGGATGAGGCCTGGCGGAAGAGGCAGCAGAAGAAAGAATAGCACGGCAGCCGAAGAAGTCGAAACGACGCGACGCGGCTGAGGCGGCGGGGAGGAGGATGCTGCGGAGGCGACGGAGGCAGGAGCGGATGCAGGCGGGGGTGGTGGGGAGGCGGGAGAAAGGGGCGCGAGGTTAAGGAAAGCAGGTGACGGGAGAGTGCGAGTAGAAAAGGCGGGGACAGGAAAGAAGGAGTGGAGGGTGGAGGCAGGAGGATAAGAAAAACGGGAGGGGAGGCGAAAGGAAAGGGTGAAAGAGGGGAGTGGAGGGAGCGGAGGGAGTGGCCGTGCAGGGAGGGGAGGGTGAGTGAGGATGGCGCGAGTGTTGCCTGGCTGAGGGAAGGGGTGATTACTGAAGGCAGGAATTAGGAAGAAAGCAGACACGATAATAAAGCTAGCTCAGCGCGCAATGTTTCATGTTAGTGCATGTTAGTCTTACTTTTCCTTCCTTCCTTCCCTTCCTTCTATCCTTCCTTCCGTCCTTTTCTCGGTCGGGCTTGCGTCTTGCTTTGCTTTCTTTGTTCGGGCATTTATTTAATTTTCCTTCCTTCCTTCCTTCCTTTCTCTTTCTTTCTTTCTTTCTTTCTTTCTTTCTTTCTTTCTTTCTTTCTTTCTTTCTTTCTTTCTTTCTTTCTTTCTTTCTTTCTTTCTTTCTTTCTTTCTTTCTTTCTTTCTTTCTTTTCCTGTAATCTTTAAGCCAGACAGCTTACTGAATTTACCCAGCAGCAGTATATTGTGGTGACAGGAACATAGTTGGTGTAGCAAAATTCTTTGCTCTATTTATATCACAGTTAGTTGTCATTAAATTTAATCATGATCATCAAGTGTCATTTCTCCTCTGAAAAATACATGGTTGAAAAAATAAAGAAGAAAACAATACATCAGAAAAAATTAAATAGGACAACTGTACATCAAGTACCACAAACATAGCACATGCATAATGAATGCTGAAGTTCGCTACTTGCCTTTTATGATCCATAAATCTAGTTGGTTAATTAGGGAAGTTTTATAGGCTATCATTTAACACCTATTTGGTGCTAACTCAGTGATCTTCTGAGTACAGTCTACCCTCTGTATACAGAGTTTTGCATCAGAGGATTCGACCAAGCACGCAGATGGATAACTCTAGAAAAAATAATTGTAGCATTATTGAATATATATAGATTTTGTTTCTTGTCACTTTCTCTATAATGTGATGGAGTAACTGTTTACCTCTGCTAGGTAGGGTATGCAGAAATGATTTAAAATACACAGAATTGTGTACACAGATTGTCTGCAAACCCTGAACCATTTTATATAAGAGATATAAGCATCCAAGGACTTTGGTGTTAGAAGGCAGTCCTGGAACCAATTAAGTAATACTACTAATATTAAGTAACAATAATGATAAAGGATCATATGATAATCTCACAGTTATTTATAATTATGATTTCCTTCAAGATGAAACAGATAAATGGTTCTTACCTAATTACTTTAAATAGTTACCCAGGAATTCAAAAGTATTTCTAGGGAAGTGGATTTTTTTGGTGGTGCTGCTGAGGATTGAACTAGGGCCTCACACATGCTAGGCAAGCACTTTGCCATTGAGTTTTATCTAGACAGGAAAATAGTTTTTAAGCATTATACTATAATAATTCCTTGGAAATGGGGCAGGTAGTGTTCTTTAAAAAGGCAGATTCTGGAGGCCCACACCCAAGGATTGTAGGTCTGGATGAAAACCAACAGAAGGCAACTTTCCAAGAGAGTAATTGGATAAATATCAGTTTATGCAAGATGCCTTCATGTGGTTTATTTGTACTTGGGCTGAAGGAGGAGAAGAAGGTTCAGAGGCAGGTTTGTAATAAAGACTAAAATTTAATCTAGGTAAGTAACACTCTCCTTACTTTCAGCTCTTCCTCATCGTCTCAAGATGCTTATTCTTTGGTGATAGCTCTGGGATTGAGTCTTGGCATACTTAATGATGTCCTTATCTAAGCTCAATTTCACCATTCTGCTTTGTGCATGGTTTTTGTAAGTGCTAACTGTTTTTACCAATTGATTTTATTTTTGAGATGTGAAGCATAACTTAAAAAGTACTCTGTGAACCAGAAAACACTAGAAAAAACTCACACTAGAAAAATCTTCCCTGAGAAGTAGTCTTTTGATCAATTTAATAAAACTATGAACCAGTGCTGTCCAGTGAAAATAAAGCATGAGTCAAATACATATTATAAAACTTTCTAGTATCTGCATTAAAAAGATGAAATTAATTTTTAGAATATGTTTTATTTACTTATTTATTTACTTATTACTAATTTTGGCAAGCAATCAACATAGAAACTATTTTTTTTTTAATTAAAATGTTCTGCCGGGTGTGGTGGCACACATCTTTGATCCCAGCACTCTGGAGGCTGAGGCAGGCAGACCTTTGTGAGTTCAAGGCCAGCCTGAACTACATAGTGAGTTCCAGGACAGCTGGATAGCCTGGGCTACAGGGAGGCCCTGTTTCAAAAACACTAAAAAATAAAAAAATGAAAAAAGTGTGCATATCTTGATTTGGGCACTAAAGGTTGAACTGTAAAAGTGAAAAGTAGTTCTACTGAAAACTATATTTAATAGAAATATTGCCCCACCTACTTATAAACTGAAATTCATTAAAATGATATAAAACATTTCAGAGCGAATAAAAAACCCCTACTACTTGGAAAATCTCAGTAGCCACATTTCATTTGATAATAGCCACAGGACAGATAGGGGCCACTCTTGGACAGAGCAGGTTTGGGCCTACTGCATAATTTTGTTAGCGCCTTTAGAGGGTAAGGGACCTCATAATGTTTGTGCTTGATAGACCACTTGGCTACCACTTACTTGTGTCTTTAACTTTTTTTTTTTTTTTTTTATAGTATTTTTTTTTTTTTTTTTTTTTTTTTTTTATTTTTATGTATTATACTTGTATGTCGTTTTGTGCACCCGTGTCGTGCAATGCCGCGGAGGTCAGAAGAGGTCTCGGATTCCCCGGAGCTGGAGTTCTCCTGGAATTGGAAGTTTCAGACGCGCTCGGCCGCCATTGGGTGCGGGGGATGGAACCCCGGCGCGCTGGAAGAGCGGTCGGCACTCTTAACCGCTAGAGCCATCTTTAACTTTTTAAAAGCTAATTCAACGTGTGAGAATCTGCAAGCTTCCTTTGTTCCCTGAGCATTATTCTCGTTTGGGTTGTGAATTCTCTAGCTAAATCAAACAACTTTACAGAAGCAGGACAATGGGCTATTATTGATTGGACTTAGAAAAATAAGCTGAGGTGGAATCATTTTTGGCCAGTGTCTTCTAGCGTGAGGACAGAGGACAGATTTAACTTCGACCTGTTAGGATTAGCGATTTTCGCCTTCCTGACAATTCCATTTCATTACAGTTTGCTCTTCTCAGAGAATACAAAGGTCTCTCACAAAACTAGGCAGTAGTTGCTGAACTCCGCATAGACAGGGATTTATCCAAAGCCCCTTTCATTATTTAGCCAGAGCACTGCTTGTCAATTCAAGTTTCTGCAGAGAGAAAAACACCCAACTACTAAACAGAAAGCGGGAGGCTAATCTTGGCAAGGTACCACTTGAAATCCCCTAAGACTACTCCCACCGAAACTCTGCAGAGCAATTGTTTAGAGGCGTCTTCCAGAGCGAACGCCCCAGCAAGTCTGCACGTCGGGCCACTCCGCAGCCTTCCCTAGGTGGCCCTGCTGGCCCTGGCAGCTTGGGGGGCGTGGCCAGGACGGAGGGGCGGGTCTCACTCCCGGGGCGGGGCGGGGCGAGCGCGGAGGCGGAAGTTCGCTGCCGGCCTGAAGGGGACGGCGCAGGCACCGGGAGCCACTTGTCAGCGCCGGTCTGAGGCTGAGGCTGTGCACGTCGGAAGGTGAGCTAGTCTGGGACCTTGTGGGGAAAAGCAGAGAGAGCGATGGAGGGGTCCGGGGTGGGGAGGACGGAGAGCTGGTGGGGAGGACTGTTCGCGCGGCGGCGGCGGAGGTGTGAGGTTTGCCTGGCAGGGAGCAACGCGGAGCAGGCAGCAGCGGGATGGGGTTACCGCTGCCGGGGTTGGCGGACGAGCGCTCCCGAGAACCGGGCACCGTGGCGAACGCGGGCGGAGGCGAGGGCGGGCGGCGAGGGGGTACCGGCTCGATCGGACGGCCTCTGGGGCAGCACCTCGGGCCTCGGGGTGTCCGGGCAGGGGGAACCTCGGGGTGCCCAGGAGGGACCCGCGGCCCGGAGGGAAAGGCGGGCTATTTTGTTTGCTGGCTCCCAGGCCACCGAGAAGAGTTTATTTCCTTTCCTTAAAATATTTGCAATCGTGTAACCTGCTCGGGGAATCTTCGTGCGTCCGGAAGGAAAGCCCACTTAAGAAAGGGTGTCGGGAGCATCAGATTTATTAATACTTGGGCACTTGTGGGGACTTCTGGAAGACCCTGCCTTCGCTGCTTTTGACAATGAGTGGAAAAAGGAAGGGCGTATGGACCGGGTAGAACTTGGAAAGAAAATTCGTGGCTGGGCAGGGCAGGTTTAGGGTGTGATCTCCAGATCCTATCCCCTGCCTGCCTTCCTGACGGTGAGGACGTCTGAACCCGCCTGCCACGGAAACAGAGGGCTTGGGATCCTTATTTGGCCAACTGGGCTAGGCGTGAACCTCACTCAGCTGGAACACGATCTCATCTGCTGCTTTCATCCTGAGCCTGTGGATTGAGTTCTGCTCCCCCTCCATTATATCTCAGTAAGGAAAAGGGATCTCAAGGTAGTCCGCTGTAATTGCAGGGCTTGGCGCTTGGTGTAGGTGACCTGGGGAGTTCTCCCCTCCTGCCTCCCACCCACCAAGTAAGCCGGGATAGCAGTGTGGGAAACCACCTCAAGCTTTCTCTAGTGTTTAGAGCAAAGGCATTATTTAGACGTTCCTTAAGAGAGAAATCCAGAACTCTACAGAAATCCAACATTTTCAACATGTTTGCAAGCAGACCAGTAATAACCAGATGGAGGAGCCTTGGGAAAGGCCGTTAAAAATATTGCCAGTACTTGGGAATCAGAATATTTTAAGACGAACCCATTCTTAGTGAAGCTAGTAGAAAGAGAATCGAAGGAAGAGCCCCTGGTTTTGTGGTGGCTGAGCTGGCCTGTGCTAGAAATTTTAATGAGAGAAGTCAGGAAGGGAGGCCCTAAGGAAAAGGAAGTTCCATGTACATGGGTTAGTATATACATGAAATACGTTCTCTCCTAGAGAAGAATGGAGTCAGAGGAAGTTGGGCACAACTTTCACATTTTCCTCTGGTCACAAGTTAAAGATTAAAAAAGGACAGTGGCCTGAGAAGTATCAGTTGGCAGGCTTTATTTGTCCATGTGTCAATATCAAGACTCTCTCCTAGTCTTTCTCCGCTTGTTTTATGAAAACCTTTTTACAGTGGGAAATCGCTTATGTGTGGCTTGTTATAAACTCTCTGCCGTTGTTTTTTCACCTGCAGTGTAAGTTTGGCTTCTGGCCTCCTTTGGGTCTTTTCGTGTGGCCACTGCTTACTACTTCAGTACCAAAGTACTGTTGCTACTTTGTAGTGTAAATGCAGCACACATTATCCTTGAGTTAATTTTTCTTTAAGAACTCACACTGTGAAGTGCTGCCTCATTTTTCCTTTTCAGAAAAAGGAATTAGATTGCTTTATCCTCAGTGGTTCAGATATGTATGTGTGCTGCTGATCTTGGTGCAATGGGATAGAAGTTTGAATGGATTTTAAAAAGTAGAAAAGTATATTGAGGCAGATAATCTAAGGTGGCTGATTTGCTTTAAGAGTTCACATTTTCTAGCTGGGAGTGGTGGCGCATGCCTTTAATCCTGGAGGCAGAGGCAGGTGGATCTCTGGGAGTTCAAGGCTAGCCTGGTTTACAGAGTGAGCTCCAGGCCAGCTGGGACTTAAAGGGAGACCCTGTCTTGAAAATACAAAAAAAAAAAAAAAACAACAACAACAACCAGATTTTCTGAGGAAGTATAAAGGGTGTCTGAAATACCGCCCCACCCCCACCCCAGGCTGCATAAATGCTAGTCAAACTCTCTACCACTGAGATATATTTTCAGCCCTCAAACTTTGTTTTTAAAAGCATCTTTAAAGTTACAAAATCATCATACTTGGTGAATTTTCAAAAGGAAGACCTACATGTCCTTGAGTATTAAATTAAAAAGAAGAAAACAACCTTCATTCCTACCAGTGGCTTCTAACTGCCAGTGGGAAACTCTAACTCACCTTGAAGGAAGCGCCAGTGGGAAACTCTAACTCAGTTTGAAGGAAGCGTCATTATGAGCCTACTTACAGCAAGGCAGAGAAAAGCAAGCAAGCACTGCAGTAGGGCACTTTTCTAAGGCTCCAGTCCATTTCATTAAGGTTCACCTTGTACTTTTGTTGTGATTAGAATAGTGTCAGTCACTAGGTATATAAAAGAATACACAGATTCAGACCAAAACACCACCTCTTCTAGAGTATAGCCTATTGCCTATATGAAGGAAAAATAAGGCCTTAGGTTCAATTCTTACAACTATAGACAAACAAATGATAAATCCCATTTCACACAAATTTCACACTTCCTTAGAAAATCTGAACTGTTAAATTAGGTACCTCATATACCTGCTTTAGAATACTTTTCAACTTTTAAAAATCCATTAACACTTCTATTTCATCTCAGGAAATTCAGCACTTGTAGAATTCTGAACTACTGCGGATAAAGCAAATGATTTCTTCTCTAAAAGGGAAAGTTAGGTAACACTTTAAGTTCCTTTAACTGTGGAAAATACCATACTCCTATAGGAGAGACTATGAGCTATAGTGCACAAATGGAATAACTTTGTGCTCTTCTCATTTTTAGATCATTTAGCCTTTAGAAAAACATGCACACTACCCACTGATCTGCAGCCCCTCATGTATTTTGAAGTAGAGAATTAAAGTAAGTGGCATTGAGGGATTCTCATGAACTATGGATGAAGAGGAATGAATGAGGTGGAGGGGACAGGAAAATCATTTTGAATTACAATATTTCAAAACTCATTAATTCTTCTAGTTAAAGTACACTGAATTAAAGCTTATATGCAAGGATTTACAAAATTGGATTTTGCGATTTGTAAAATTGGCCACGTGTCTAGAAATGTACTCTGATAGGGAATTGACCCTATAAAACTGACATGAGTCAGTGTAAAAACTGTCTGTTGCCAGGTGTGGTGGCGCATGCCTTTAATCCTAGCACTTGGGAGGCAGGGGCAGGTGGATCTTTGTGAGTTCAAGGCCAGCCTGGTCTACAGAGTGAGTTCCAGGACAGCTGGGGCTACAGGGAGACCCTGTCTCAAAAAGACAAAAAAACAAAACAAAACAAAACAAAACCTGTCTGTTGATGAGCTCATAGATTTCTTTTCCTGGGCTAAAGTTAATGAAGAACTTCTTAGACCTATCCTCTCTATCCTTTATCCCACCCCAACATACTGAATACAGTTTACTTGGCTTTGTAGTAAATATGTTGATTATCTAATTGGATTTCTAATAAACTTTTAAAATGTATTTTATTGAATTTTTGTGCTTTTCATGCAATAGATCTTAATCATATTTAGAGTCCTATCCACCTGCACTACTAATAAACATTTTCCGTTAATCATCTGATTTTCTTTCACAGTTTCTTTCGTTTTTTGGAGTCGGACAGTGAACACTGGGAATCATGAGCAACTACAGCGTGTCCTTGGCTGGCCCAGCTCCTTGGGGTTTCCGGCTGCAAGGTGGCAAGGATTTCAACATGCCTCTAACAATTTCTAGTGTAAGCCGCCTTTACAGATGTTACTGCAGATGTTCATTCAGTGTCTGCTCCTGAAAACCTCAGGGCTGTGCTGAATTCTCTCTTGATGTGTTCTACACTTCTTAATACTGTGGGGATTTTTGCTCTTTGCAGGTTTAGTATCTAAGAAAGGAATTGTGGGGGGGGGGTACTTAGCAAGGATAATTTGTTTCAATTTAGCCTATTTTCATATTACCAAAACTAAAACAGAAAAACATGTAACTGAGGAGTGTTTGAATTGCCCCTAGTTTCAGGAATTCTTTTGGCCTTAATTTCTTCCTCTGTACTTTTATGATGCTCCACTAGCACATTTTAATGTCCCTTTTCACTTCCAAAGACTGTTTTGTTAAAATGATTGATCGTGAGTGGTTTTGATATTATTTCTTAACTCACATGTGGCGGAGTGATAACAGTGAGGAGGTCAGAAGTCACCCACCTCTGCTGAGAGAATGGAGGGTGTAGATTTCTAGCTAGATTGCCAGCCTATGAATAATTGAGATGTTATTCTTTACCTCCCTAGGGATTTAGTTGAATGCTTTGTTTTAGTCTTGATGGTTATTCTTTGAAAGGAATAATTACAAGTTTTACTGAGGCTTCACAATGTCAGCACAGTTTCACTCATATATAACTATTACTATCACTTGCATAACTTCTTGTGTTTATATGTGTGTGTATATATATGTGAGTGTGGCTGCCCACACTCATGCACAGGCCAGAATAGGATATGAAATGTTGTCCTCTATTGCTCTCTGCCTTATTGCATTGAGATAGGGTCTCTCACTGAATGGGACACTCACTAATTAGGCCAGACTGCTCAGGATCTGCCTCTCTCTATCCCCCAATGTAGACATGCCTGAGTTTTTATGTGGCTGTTGGGAATTGGAATTCAGGTCCTCATGCTTACAGATCAAGCATTTTTACCCACTGAGCCATCTTCCCAGCCTTGCACTTGTGTTACTTTCTAGAGGAATCAGTTGATTGATTGATATTGATTGATTGATTGATTTTGAGACAGGGTCTCACTGTGTAGCCCTGACTTGTCTGGAACTTATTATGTAGCCCAGGCTGGCCTCAAACTCCCCAGAGATCTGCCTGCCTTTGCGTACTGAGTGATAAAATTAAAAGTGTGTACTACCACACCTGGCTAGAGGAAGATTTTTTGCATATTCAGATTAATATCAATTTCTTTTTTTATTAAATTTCCTTTTAGCTAATGTTTAAAAACTAAAAATTATTCATAGTTTTGGTTTGCCTTGTAAACTATACTATTTAAATCAGGTTAAATATTTATCCCCTCAAACATTTCAGTTTTGTATTTTTTTTCTTGGGGGGGGTACTGGGGCCAGAAACTAGAGCCTCATTGATGCTAGGCAAAGATTCTACCAGTGGGCTGCATCCAGCCCTCATTTTACATTTTATTTTGAGACCGCTTAATGCAGGCAGACCATGAACTTGTGATTCTCCTGCTTCAGTTAGGATTGCAGGTATACAGCGTCATACCTGATATTTATCATATTTTGATGGTGGAAACTCTCCAAACTCTTTATTCTGATAAATATTAATTGTACTCAAATAATAGCATATTATACATAATTCCCATAGTTTCTTTATTCTTAGCCAGTCACCATGGAGAACTTTCTTTATTAGTATATAAGAAGGCTCTTTTTGGGGAAATATCCTTAATGTAACCTGTCCTGTCCTGAAAGATGTTAATGTTATTTCTAATATTTCTATTATAGACATTGCTATAGTGAATACTATGCGTGTGTGTGCACGTGCGTGCACACACACATTGGTAGGTCATTTTGATAAGTTTTGTTGACACATTTATACAATGAATGAAAATTACTATTCTATGTTCCTTCTAGTCCCATCCCATTCTTACCAAGAAATTTTTGTTTGTCTAGCAAGTGGATAAATGCATCTTATTTAATCCTTATACCAGCCTTTGAAATCCTGGTATTATTCTCATTGTCTGAAAATGTTGAGTTCATGACTGGTATAGAAGAGCTGACTTTCTGGCAGCCAAGTTGCCATCCTAATAATTTACCTTATCATAAGTATGGTTATATTGTTCCTTTATCAGATATTTGGAAGGCTATGGTTTTCTTTCTTCTTCCCCCCTCTCAACTTCCCATCTTCTTTCCCCCTCCCTCCCTCCCTCCCTCGTTTTCTTTTTTTAAATTATTTTTTTTTTGAGACAGGGTCATGCCGAGTAGCTTAGGTGGGTCTCGAACTCCTTATGCAGACCTCAAACATGCCCTGACCCTCCTGCCTCAGCTTTTTGAGTATTGAGATTATAGGCATATGCCACCATGCTTGCCTTGAAGGCTGTGATATCTTTTGGTTACATATATATATTAATATACCTATGTATAAGTATGTATATGCATATATTCTTACAATATATATATTATTCAAGTAACTTTGAATAATTAAAAATTAGTGACATCTGTATATCTCTGTTAAAATATTACAAATCCTCTTTACCAATGAATTTCCATTGTTTCTTGGGTGTGAATTTGCAAATAGTTTTTATTTATGTCAAATTTGTCTCTAGATTCTAGTTAATCATATTTCACATGAAAATATACATAAGTAACATAGACTGCACATTTTCAGGCCTTTTGTGTTTTGCTTTGCTTTATTTTAATTAATTAATTAATTTATTTATTTATTGAATCTTTTTGAGATAAGATCTTCCTGTAGCCCCAGCTGGCCTGGAACTCGCTATGTAGACCAGTCTGGCCTTGAACTCACAGTGATCCCCCTGTCTCTGCCTCTGAGTGCTGGAATTAAAGGCATGTGCCACCACGCCCCATTGTGCTTAATTTTAAATGTGAGATATCCATAAGAAAGCATTGTGTTAGAATTTATTTTTGCTGGCCAGGCATGGTGGCACATGCCTTTAATCCCACCACTCAGGAGGCAGAAACAGACAGATATCTGTGAGTTCAAGGCCAGCCTGGTCTACGAAGGGAGTTCCAGCCCAGCTGGGGCTACAAGGAGACCCTGTCTCAAAAAGACCAAAAAAATAAAAAAATAATAAAAGAATTTTTTTTTTGCTCAAGCAAGGGAGTATTTTTCTTCTAAAGATTATGAGAGCAAAATATTGTTTCTTTAATAACATTACACTGAATTTTGACTTCCTATTTTAATTGACTAAAGAAAGTTGTTGCTTAGTTTAAAATGTTTTTATGTTGTTTACTGTTTGCGTGTATGTGTATGCATGTGGGTGTGTGCATGTCTTGTGGAACTTAGTTTTTTTCTTTCACCATGTGGGTTCTGGGGATTGAACTCTTGCCTTTCCTTGTTAAATTATTAGTTTAAGATATTTCAAGCCCTTAGTTAAAATAGTTCAATTTTTACTGAGAGAAAGTCCAGAAATGAATTGACACCTAAATGAAACAAACTCAACCATTACCTAGTTATTTGGTAATGGATGTTAATAGTACACATCTACTGTGTGGTCCTGTGCCTTTAAAAGTTTTTATTGCTTCAGATCCCTGGCAAACAGTTTGAGGTGCTAGCTCCATGTTGTGATGCTGATACAAGAGAACACTCTGTACATACATACGTGCCCTCCCCTGGCACAGAGAAATGCTTTCCTTGTGTAGACAGAGGGCTAATTAAAGGATTTTGAACATACTGATTAAAAGAGACCACAGTAACAAAGCTGTTGAGTTATTTCTGTTCTCTTACAAAAGTCTCTGCCATCTCCTGTGACCTTTTTGGGCCTTGTGCAGTGGGGCATGCAATTCATTCTGGGCTGGACAGGACTGGGAGGGGAAGGGAGGAGAGAAGGGAATGTTGGCTCAACTGGCTGCTAGGCTGTTGGCCTTTTATTATAGTTATTTTTAACCCCTTGTATGGTTTGGTTTAAACATGCCTAGGAACGGTGCCTAATGAAGATTTGTGCCCAATCACTAATTTATATTGTGGTGAGATTATTAATATTATAAATGTTTAACTTACTGTCATCTTAATTAGTCTCTGATTATACTTTTTCTGCTTTATTATGTAGACTCACTGGAATATTTTTAATGATCACAAGATTCTTTAATTAATAGTATTAAGAAGCAGTTAAAACTTGACAGCATGCCTTAAAACATATAATTTAAATGAGTCTGTTATTTAATGATAACACATGAAATTTTTAGCAAGGTTTAGCAATCTCTCAATTGTTACCTTTTATAACAATATAAAATAAAAATAAATTAAAGACTTAAAACTTGAAACATTAAATCTCCCATAGTTATAGAGAATATATCAGTTACATTGTTATTATTATTACTATTATTTTGGTTAATGTATATTAAAATTGGAGGGAAAAAACCCCTCACAGGTTTGTGCCAAGCTGGGAATTTGTGTCTTTATTTTTAGAAGGATTTATACTGTTTTCCTTTGATGAGCTGTGTTGAACTCCAAAGGGCCATTTACATTCCTTAGAACACAGGAACTTTGGGTTCTTAAGTTGTGTTTTGAGGTAAATAAGCCACTGGAAAAGACTTGAACATTTTGTTTTCCTGAGGTTTTCTTGTATCAGCATATAAATGTGCTGCACTTCATAAAGAATACAAACTAAAAGTATTATTTTAACAACCTTTGTCCATGACCTATATTGTATGAGTTTTGAATAGTATATTGTGGGTGGATTTCTAAGGTAGGCATAGCAATTCTTGCCAACTTTTAAAAAGATCCTCCGATTGTGATAACAGCATGATCACATGGCATTGTCTTCTGTTTTATTCTTAAAATGGAGAGTTGGCTGCAGGAGTTTGCAGGCTGTGTTTTTATGACCCTGTGTTTGTGGGAATAGCCCTGAAGCCACGGAATGTGGGGATGGGTTTCATTGTAGCCCTGTGGGTTGTTGGTCTTTGCCAGTGTATTTTATAAGAAGAAATAGGAGACTAGTTGCACAATTCAGGGATATATTTTGGCAAACTGGTTTCCTCCTGATTGAATTATAAGAAAGACTATTTGTGTATAAACATCTTTTAAGTTCAAGATCTCAAATTTGTACTATTTTGATGCATATCATTTTCCAGTATGTGACACTAGAGCACCTTTCTTTACCAACAGTGTTTGGATTTCCTGGACATGATCTCCCAATTCTTCATTAACCACATTTTAGAAGTTCCAGGACAGCTGGGCTACAGGGAGACCCTGTCTCGAAAAGACAGAAAAAAAAAAAAAAAAAGAATTTGCCTTAGCAGATTAGAATGCGGTTGGATTTTTTTTAAAAAACTCTCACGACTTTGATTTTCAAGAGAAGCACAGTAAATTGTTACAAGTTCAGACAGAATTTCAGTTGAAAATGAAAAACACAAAAAGGAACCATTTCCTGGAGTATGGAACTCAGTTTGGGACTATATCACAGACCAGAGTACAGAATTGTGAAAACACTTGCTGTGAATGTATTTACTCAGTATTTACCGCCTAGAAGCCATTGAAAAAGATACAGAATGCTGGTAGTACAGAGGTTAGTCAAGAAATAAGTCAGTGCTACAGTACTGGATAATGTGTTAGGCCTGTTGCATGACAATATTTGATGAACTGTCAAAATACTGGTAAATGTTTCTTAGTTTCGTGGGTGTAAATCTTTCCTGTTTGTAGGATTTGATTCTCCACTAAAGGTCTTAGTGGAAATGGTCCTCAAAGGGTAGAATTTGAACATCTTTAGGTCTACAGTTTTCTGTTATTTTTCAGTGTACAGTGAAGATGAACACTTTCTTGCCATTGTTTGGCTCCTGGATATGCTGTGACTGCAGCTGAGTGATCCTCCAGACACACCAGCTGCGCTCCTCCTGGACCTTCAGACCTTTTAAGCTGAAATAAAGGAACTAGCTTGCCTACCTAGTATTGGTGGGGCCCATTGATAGTTTGATGCTGTTGAGTCATTATTCCAAGTTATAAAGTTAATTTAGTTTGTCTAAGTACAGACTGTATATTTCACATGTGTATTCACTTTGCTTTTAAAATATTAATTACCTCTTTCTGTGGTGCTTAGGATCCTAGGATCTGTCTTTTCTGTTGTAGTAGATTTTTCTCTTTTGTAGACATACATATCAGCTATCGTAAGATAATTCTGAGTATAGTTTTTTTTGTCATTTATTTATAAAGAAATAAAATCTCAGTATATTTTATTGCAAGTGAGTAGTTTTAGGGAAGAAGAAAAGATTTGCTTATTTGCTCCTAACAAATATTGGTTATTTTGGGAAGATGATTTTAAGAGGAATTTTAGTGGTCAAAAGGACTTTTGGTAACTAGTGGAAGAAACAATTCTGAAGAGTTTGAGCAAAGTTTAGACCTAAGTAGAGAAGGGTTTTCAGTATAACCTGTTGCTCTACTTAGGAGTTAGTACCCCGTAAGTGGAGATGCTGGCTGATGCTTGTGGTCTTAATTTGGGTTACTTTTGAGACCTTTTGATGGTGATGGTCAGGTGCATATGAATGCGTGAGTAACCTGTAGTCTCTGTCCATGCATTTTATTTGTAGTTGTTCTTGCCCAGAACTCCCATTGTCTTAGGGTCTTAGCCTTTTTCCCAAATTATGGCTGAATGAAGGTGAAATCTTGATAAGATTTCATTAATCCAGATGACAAATAGTGGCCTCAACAAAAAAAGATCTTATTTCTTTGGTGTCTTAAATGGGATCATTGTGTCAGCTCTGCAAGTGAGACTCTAGGTCTTGATTTCAGTTTCTGAGATGAAAAGCAATATTGAGTATGTAATGTAAAAGTTGATGAAAATGAGACACTAGCTTGTGAAATATCAGTGTATATCTGCATGTGTAAATAATGACATAGGGGAATGAAAAGGGAAAACATGCATTTGAGTCACTAAAGATTCTCAGCTATTCCAGGTACAGAACCACTCACTTCCCAGCCCTGCACAGAAGGCAGGTTTGTTTTTGAATTCACAAAGAGAAAGTCAGAATAGTTCTTTACATAATAAACTGACTTTGCAGAGCAGTGATCAGTGAATTTTAAAATTAGCTTTGAATTTTTTTTAATGTCATTTAAACTGAATTGTCTATTTTCCCTCACTTTTTTCTTGTTGAATAAATGGAATAATTTATCCATTCATAGATACTGCAGGGTTTTTTGTTTGTTTGTTTGTTTTGTTTTGTTTTGTTTTTTAATATAGCTGTTATGTGGTCACCTTTGTACGTGACAATTACCGGAACAAAGTTCACCCTCTGTTGGCTTTGAGAACTCTGGGAGGGCTAAACAGTGGCAACACATGTCCCTGAAAGGTCTAAATGTAGAAGCATAAAATAAACCGCAGGGGTTAATAGGGAAGAATGAAAAAGAAAACGATATGAAGAAAAATAAGGATAATTTTTGGATGTCTACAAACTTAGTCAAATTTTGTGTTTAAGAAATCTTGCTTATTCCTCTACCTCTTCCTGCTGTAAATTTTTTCTTTATGTAAAATATTCATATGGCTTAAAATTTTAAAAAAGAAAAACAAACCATGAATCGTCGGCCTGTTATCCATTTCTTCCTGAAGAAACCTGTTTTAGCAGTTTCTTGCATTTACTTCCTGAGCTAATCTAGGTAAATATAGGTAGATAAGCATATATGTTCTCTTTTCAACACAGTGCTAGTAGCTTTAAGATACTAGTGAAAATCTTCGTGGACATGGAGGTGCACAGCACTGATCCTAGTACTCAGGAGGCAGAGGCAGGTGGATCTCTATGTTCAGGCCAACCTGGTCTACATAGTGAGTTCCAGACCAGCTAGGGCTACAGGGAGACTCCATCTCAAAAAGAAAGAAAAAAAAGAATAATAATATTGGTAGTTTCTTATTTCTCTTAGCCCCAGTTGGGATTTCCTCCTTAAAACAACAACAACAAAAACCATTACAGTGTGTTTGGATATGTCCTAATTTGTGCAAGCAGTCCAAATTATAGACTGTTAAGTTCTTCCTAAATCTGTTGCTTTTACTGACATTGGTATACTTTTTGCCCACAGTCATGTGCGCGTGCACACACACACACACACACACACACACACACACACACGAGTATCTTTGTCACTCAAATTCCTAGAAATGGAATGGCAAGTCAGAGGGGTGTATTTGTGATTTTGGTTGGTATTGTCAAATATCTCTGTAGACACACTCCTCCCTATGATATAGGAGTGTCTGCTTCCCCATACCTGTGCTAGCTTGAGTTTCGATAGACTTTGATCTTTCCTAATCAGATGGGCCAAGCTCCAACTGTTTCCTTTTTACAGCATGTAATTACAAGTATTTTACTAAAAATTCTTTTTTTAAATAAAAATTTCTCTCTATTTGCAATACAACATGAAATGAAAATGTGCTATCCTTTGAAAGTTACTATTAATTTCTTGGGGTACTTAAAAATTCCTTCATCCAGAGCTTTTATTAATATTTATCTCTTTCATTTGTTTCCTATTTTTAAACAGATTTCTTCTCTTTTATCATAATTCTCCCAGTTACACAGAAAAGCATTTTTTGTGTGTGTTCATTTGTGTGTGCACGCATGTGCATGTGTGAAGGCCAGAGTCAATGTTGAATGTCTTCCTCAGTCTCTTTTCTGTCTGATTTTTGGAGAGAAGCTTACTAAGCCCGGAGCTCACTGACTTGGCTGGACTGCCAGTCCCACTTGTCTCTGCCTCCCTGCTCTGGGATTACAGGTGGATTACAGGTTCTTTTTGTGGGTTGGTCCTCAGGCTTGAATGGCAAGCACTTTAACCAACAGCCATCTCCTCATCCCACCCTCCACTGTGTGTGTGTGTGTGTGTGTGTGTGTGTGTGTAACAATTTTTGGCACAGTTCTGTCATGACTGAAAAATTAAGGAAATTGCATTTAATAGCTTCAAAGGTGTTACCTTTGGAGTTTCTCCAGTTGCTTGATGAACTGTATGGTTTGGAGTCCCAATCTTTTCTTGTTTTTTATATGCTATGACAGGGAGCTGACCATAATGAGGTGTTTGTTCTCTCCAGACATAATAAATTCAACCCTGTAATGTGTTGATGTAAAGTTTTAAATGTGTTGAGAAAAGTTTTAAATTAAGAGAGAATCCCTCATTTCTCTGAATTATTGAACATTTTCCCCCAATTTCTAAAATCTGATTTATAAATAACTACCATTTTCACTGATAAATTTTGATTTGCTGAAAGAGGAAGTAATTTTTATGACATTAACAATTAAGCACCGTTTACCATTGACAGGACCCAGCCATTTATGTGTTGTGATTTGTCCCATTGGGAATCTGTGTAGTAAAATTTCTGTTACTGTAATAAAGAACAGATAATCAGCTTCTAGAGAAGGTTTATTTTGGCTCATCACTTCTAGACATTTCAGTCAATGACTGAGCATAGCTATTTGCTTTTAGGCCTGTGCTTGGGGCCAACACATGCCATGGCAAATGGTTTACTCCCTGGCTGTGAGGCAGAGATGATAGGACACAGGAGGGACTGGTGTCCCAATATCTCCTTCAGGAGTATCCCCAGTGACAGAGGATCTCTTACTGAGTCTTACTCTTGAAGTTTCTCTTCCTTCCCAGTAGTGCCAAGCTGGGCACTAAGGGGGATCAGTTAATAGCCCAACATTTTAAAAACAGTTTCTGATACATAACTTCTAGATGAAAAAATTAAGAAATTTGCCCAGAGTAGGTGGTGAATATGTTCTAAAAGTATTTTTCTTCTTGAGAAAAGATGCTACAGGACACAGATATCCTTTGGAAAACAAATGTTTTATCTTTTATGTAGGACCTCTTAAGAGACATTCTAGAGAAAGAAGCTATTTATAAGTACAGGCAGTGCTTTCAAGTATTTCATGATGTTGTCTGGTCTCTTGAAGTATCTCTGTGCTAACTTTCCAATGTTGTACAAATGCTTGTGATCTTTTTATGTTAGGCATTTTTCTGTTTGGTTTATATGTACTGTTTTCCGTTTTAGATGATCCTAGTTGTTTGACATCCAGTTCTTAGAGTGATAACTTTGATATTTTAGCAGACAAAGGTAAATTCCCAAATTCAGACATATCTCCTCTTGGGCTGGTTCCTAATCCTCAAGAGAGCTAGGCAATAATTGCAGAGTCCAACATTTAATATTGCCTTATTTAAGAACTATAAGAATGTCTCATTATCTGTTAAATTCTTGCTTAGTTCCTCTGTCTATCATCCATCTCTCTATGAATGGACCCATTTAATACAGTTGAGTGTTTGATCCAGAATGTCAGCTTTGAGCTCTAGTGTCCTTGTTCCCTGTTCCTTGTGCTGATTCCTTTTGTTGTTTCTTGTTATTCCTAATGCCCTGCCTACCTTCTAGTACACTCATATGTTAGGTGCTCTTTAAGATGACTGACTAGTCTAGTTCATTTGGGACTTTGTACTATTTTTCTATATTAAATCCTACTGATTAAAATATACTAACATTTATTGAGCCCATGTTATTGTCCAGATCCCATTGTAGCTGTTTTGTACATGTTTGGTTATTTAATCCTCATAAAATTCCCATTGGGGAATTAAGTCTTCATTTTGAATCTCTTTATAGATGAAGAAACTGAGAGACAGAGAAGTTAGGCAATATATCCTAAATTATTCAGCTAGTAATAGGGTAAGCTTAGAGTTAAAATAAGGCAGATTGAGTTGTATTCATTCTTTTCATCATTATACTCTATTTCTTAGGAATAGATCCTAGCCTTCTCCAAAGATAGCAGAGAATGTGTGTATATTTCTCAAAGAATAGAGCTGTAATGCTGGACGTGGTGGTGTGTGCCTTTCATCATAGCACTTGGGAGTCAAAGGCAGCCAAGCCTCTCTGAATTCCAAGACCATCCTGGTCTATAAAGTGAGTTCCAGGTCAACCAGGACTACAGAGTAGACCCTGTCTGAAAAAAAAGAGAGAAAAGAAAAGAAGGAAAAGAATAGATACTGTAGAAACAAAGACTTGTAGTATGGGAATAACTTAGGTTAGTAATAACAATTTGTAGTCTTTCTAAATAACTATTATAACTCACAATGAGGTTTTAAAAATGTCAAATGTAGGGGCTGGAGAGATGGCCTAGCGGTTAAGAGTGCTGACTGCTCTTGCAGAGGACCCGGATTCGATCCCCAGCACTCACATGGTGTCTGAGAACCGTCTTTAACTTCAGTTCCAGGGGAATACGACACCCTCTTCTGAGCTCCGTGGCATTGCATGACACAGGTGCATAGACCTACATGCAGACAGTACATTCATATACAGAAAAATAAAAAAAAATAAAAAAAAATTGTCAAATGTAGTACTTTGCTCAAGACTGAATTTAAGGTATTTGGATATTCAGTTATTATATGTTTTCAACAGCCTTTTTAAAAAGTGTTTACCATTTGGGTTCTATGTTATAGACTAATCATAGGTTGTCTCTTTTTTTGCCTTTTGAAGGTCAAGGATTGAAATGGGTTGAATGTTGAGCCGGAGCTCAGGAAAATGGGCAGGAATTCTTTGCTGTGGCATTTTTCCTGGAGGAGGCTTGTGACGAGTGACCAGGGTATCAGTTGGTTTTGGGGGGTGCTCCTCCTTTGGTGAGGGGGGTTTCATCTGGTGTAGTTGATAAGCTCACATTTTTGAAGTTTTCATTTCAATTTGGTATGTTTTCAGGTGCCATTATTTACTGACATAGTGAATGACTGTTCAGAGCTGGCTTGCTGGCAGATGGTGGTGTTAACTTATGTAACGAAACGAGGGAGTCATTCTTTCTTGACACTTTAACTCAGGTCAAAATTGTTGTTTTTTAAAATAGAGTCATTTCAGGCACCTCCTAAAAGCTAGTATTCCATGCAATATTGAGTAACCCAGATCAGGCCCAACCTGCTCTCCTCATTGCTGATCTTTGATTATGTAGTTGGACTTGAGTAGAGAAGGCAGTCCATCAGTTCTCCCATCTTGCACATATTGGGGAAGTACTCTACCACTGAAGGGCATTTGAGGGTGCATTTTCATTTGCTGATACATGAGAACATGGACGATAATATGGAATATAGGAAGAGCTGGAAGTAGGGAATGATGTACACAGTAGGTCTTCTTTATCTGTGGGAACCCATCTGTGGATTCAGCCTACCAGAAAAAAAAAATCATGTCTGTAATGGACATGTGCAGACCTTTTTCTTGTCTTTACTCTTTAAATAGTGCAGCACAACAATTACACAGCACTTACGTCATGTTCAGTATTCTAAGTAGTTAGGAAATTTTATTTATTATTTTTATGTAAATGAATGTATTGCCTACATGTGTGTAAGTGCACATGTGTCGTGCAGTACCTGTTGGACTGGATCCCCTGGAACTGGAGTTAAGGATGGTTGTTAGCTGCCATGTGGGAGCTGGGAATCGAATCCGGGTCTTCTACAAGAGCAACCAGTGTTCTCAACTGCTAAGCCATCTTTCCAGCCCCCAGGAAATTATTTAGAGTAATAAAGAGGATATGTGTAAGTATTATGGTATTTTCTTATAGGACTTGATTGCAGAATTTGATATTCCTTTTCAGGACAACTGTATTACATAGTAGATTAAGGAAAGGAAGAGAAAGCAACTTCTAGAAAAGGACTTACAGGATGCATAGAAGGGACACAGCACACAATTTGCACATTCAGCAGCTAGGGAGGAAGCTGTTATTCAGTATCTTCATTTAGTGCCTGTGGTGTACTTAGTAAAGTTCAAGGACCTAAAAATAGAGAGATAAGCAAAACAAGATTATAAGCCTTTTATTCTAGTAAGAAGGACTGAAAATTCACAAGTAGATAAGGAAACAATGTAATTAATAAGATGATCTGCTTGAGAGTTAGGAGAAGGAAGGAGATAGGAATCTAGGCAGTCCATTCATACAGCTCTTCTGACTAAAGGGGCAACATTGATTAAAGAATAAGAGCCAGTCATGGGAAAGAGAGGGGAGTCACATTAAAGACACAGGCAAGTGAATTGGATTTGAGAGGGCAAATAGCTTAATGTGTTCAAGTAGTGTAGAGGTCCGGGCTGGAGAGATGGCGCAGTGGTTAAAGCACTTGCTCTTCAGAGGACCTGAGTTTGACTCATAGCACGTATGTCAGGAGGCTCACAAGTGCCTATAATTCCAGTTGCCAGGGATCCAATACCCTTTTCTGGTTTCTGTGGGCACATGCATACATGTGTACACACACACACACACACACACACACACACACACACACACACACAAATCTAAAGAAATAGAATGGCCAGTGTGGTGGGATTGAAATGAGCAAGTGCCAGAATGAGAGCTAAAAAGGGAATGACGGTGATGAGGGTAACATGAGGATCTGAAGCTGTAGGTTTGAGATGGATTTTGATGCTTTGTGATTGCAGTGGAGCTAGAAAGAGCAGGTTATGAATTGTGACCTTGCCGCCTCTGTAGGCTGATGTGTTTTATAAGTTGCTTTTGATAGAAACTCCGAGAACATTCTGAATTTTTTTAAGCAATGAAATCACTCCTTCCAAGGTGACTGCTTTGAAAGTAAGACACTCCTTGTAATGTTTGTTATGAAACGTTATTTCTAGTTGTAACACATTAATGGTTTTATGTGTTGTTTGTTTTTTACTTGTTTTGCACATTAATTGCATATTTTCTGTTCTTTAAATTTTCATAGTAAGAGTCAGCTTGTTTGCCAGATGGCTTCTGTTCTCATTTCTTGTGATGTTTTGAGCTCTTCTGTTTTAATAAGGAAATGGTGCATACACATTCAAGAGTTATTTACAAATTTTCTCAGTAGCCCATTTGTCAAGAGCCTGCCTCAGAGACAAAGTGAGTGGTAGTTTGTTTACGTTAGGTCAGGTCTATTGAGTTGAGAAAGGGTTAAAAATGTCTTTTTTAAAATTTGCGTTATTATTGTTGTTATTTTGTCTTGAGACAGGGTCCCATATTGCCCAAGTTGGCTTTGAACTTGCTATATAAAGGAGGCTGATCTTGAGCTCCTTATCTTCATGCCTCCTCACAAAGTATTACAGATGTGTTTTACTACACCTGGCTTTAAAATATGTGTATTTTTTATTTTATTTTTTCGAGATAAGAGTCTCTCTTTAACCCCAGCTAGCCTTGGTGGCCTCGATCTCACAGAGATCTGCCTGCCTGTGCCTCCTGAGTGCTGTGATTAAAGGCATGAAAAGAGTAATTTGGGTAGTCACCCAGTACCTAGAGTTGCTTTTGAGCTTGTGAACTTTTTATTATTTCTTGTAAAGAATGTTTTAGAGATTTACAGGTTTTTCCACTTCCAGTTTTGCAGAGAAGTCATTTGGCTAGGGTTAACATCTAACAGGAAAAGGAGGACTAGAGAGATGGTAGGGCAGTTAAGAACACTGACTGCTCTTACAGAGGACCCAGGTTAGGTTCTCAGCAGCCACATGGTAGCTAACCATCATCTGTAACTCCAGTTCCAGGGGATACAATGTCATCTTCTGGCCTCCTCAGGCATTGTATGATATGGGTGTACTTACATACATTCAGGCAAAATACTCATGCACATGAAGCTAAAATAAATACATTAAAATTTAAAAGACTCTTAGGAAAAGGCTGATGGACAGTTGGTAAACTACAGATTTTTATACCTTAGAAGCATTATAATTGGACAAAAGTCATTGATATCATATAGTGATAGGTCCATTACAAAAAAATAATTGTAATGCCTATAATATGAAGTAGGAAATAGTGTAACTTCCAACTTTAATAAAGATAAACTTTTTATAAATTCAGAATATTAATTTTATTAGTTTTGTGGTACAAAATAGTGTGTAGAAAGCATATTTATGAATTATTTGCATTGCATTAAATAAATCAATATGCCATGCATAGAATGTTAGTTTTCTTATAATTTTAATGATTTTTCCTAAAACTTAAAGCAGCTATAAATGGCAATTAATTTATATCTTCAACAAAAACTTAAGATAATTGAAATTATATACTAATGAATGATCAAATGTTTATGAACATTTTATTATCAGCTAATTGTATTAGGTATCTCTAGTGGAACAGAACACACACACCTACATGCACACATACATGACATATAACACAATTTATTAGATTGGCTTGCATGATTGGAGGCTGGATAGTCCAGCAATGGCTGTCTGCTGCCCGGAGAGTCAGAGAACTTGGTAGCTTCTGATCAAGGGGGACCAATGTCGCAGTGCCAGTTCAGGTCTAAAGGCCTGGAAGCTTACTGGAGCGTTGCTGTGCCAGTTTGCATGGAAAGGCTTAGGAAGCTGGAGCTTGTTGTCCTTGTGCCATGGCAACAGGAGTGACAGAGTTGCTCAGGAAGAGTGGTCCTCCATGCCCCTATCTGGTTTCTTCCTTTTTCCATGCTTCATTCTACTTGGGTCCCTTGTCTGATGCTACTCAGATTCAGGGCAGATACTCTCAGCTTCAGTGCTAATTGTCTTAGTTACTTTGGGGTTGATGTGGGCAAATATCTGAGCAAAATAACTCAAAGGAGGAAGGTTTACTTTGGCTCATAGTTTCAGAGAGTTCAGTCCATGGTTGTGTAGTGTTAGGCACTTGGGCAGAACATTGTGGTGAAAGAAGCTTGGTGGGGATTCTTCAACTCATGGAGGGCAGAAAGCAGATGAATGAGATAGAAAATGCCAGGGACAAGAAACCTAAAGGCCCTGCCCCAATGAACTACTTCCTTCTTCCAGGCCCAAAATAGTACCACCAGCTGTGGTACTGTTCCTATGCAGAACTCTTCCTACTCAAGCCATATGGAATTTTTAAGTTACATTTGTCAATTCATTTATTATTTTTAGTATGCATGTGTGGGATCAGAGGTCAGCTTGTGAGGGGGTCTGTTCTCTTCTTTCACCATGTGGGTCCGAAGTATTGAACTCAGGTCATTACCCTGTTGGCAAGTCCCTTTACCTGCTGAGCCATTTGTCAAGCTTGGAATCTTTTTACTGAACTATGCTTTAAAGGCTTTGAGTGTAGTTACTGTAATACAGCTCTGGGCAGAATGTACATGTGTGAAACTTGGCTCTATAATTTATTAGCTGTAAATATTTGGACAGCTATACATTATTGAGTTGTGCCCAACATTCTTAATTCACTAAATGTGGGTAAAAATAGTATTTATATTATCGAATTTTTGAGAGATTTAAATAAATCCATGTAAAGTTCTTAGACTAAGCCTGGCATGTGGTAAGTGCATTGTTAAGATTACCTAATAGTAATGCATTTCACATTATACAGCAAATACTAATAATAACCTAGTTTAAGCAATTTTGAAAGACTTAATGAAATAATATTTCATAGTTCTTAGATAACATCATCTGTGAAATTCAGTTCTACTCTTTCTTGAAAGGTATGTTAGAGCACTCATCTCAATACAAGCACTTGCATGTATATATGTAAATGTTTATTTCTCCTTCGGTTTGAACTTAATTACTCCATGAAGGATCTTTCATCCAGTACATGCATAATGTGTATTTATTGAATGAGTGTCAGTTGTCTTATTTCATCTTCCATGTCCTGGCGTAGACTATCAGATCTAAAGGAGGGTTTGCACCACCAGTGCCTCCAGTTAGATAACCTTTCCATACTGATTTGCCCTTCCTTGTAATTTTGTTTCCTTATTCTTTTAAAGTGATATGATAAACCATTTCTAGTAAGAAGCAGTTGCAGGGCTGGAGAGATGGCCTAGCAGTTAAGAGCGCCGACTGCTCTTGCAGAGGACCTGGGTTCGATCCCCAGCACCCACATGGCGGTTGAGAGCCGTCTGAAACTCCAGTTCCAGGAGAACTCCAGTTCCAGGGGAATCCGACGCCCTCTTCTGACCTCTGCGGCATTGCACGACACGGGTGCACAGACTTGCATGCAGACAGTACATTCATACACATACAGAAATAAATAAAAATTAAAAAAAAAAAAGAAGCAGTTGCATTGGGGAACAGTTTTCTTTTCTGGTAAAGAATACATTTAGTGGGGCTGGAGACATGGCTCCGCTGTCAAGAGCACTGGCTTGCTCTTGCAGAGGACCCAGGATTTGATCCCAGCACCCACATGGTGGCTAACAACCATCTGAAACTCCAGTCCCAGGGATCCGGCACCCTCTTCTGACCTCCGAAGGCATTTACACACATTCAGGCAGTACACTCATACACATAAAATAAAATAGTAAAATATTTTTAAAATTTTGGTTATAAGAGCAAATATGTAACTGAGCTAGAGATTAGAAAAGCTGAGCAATATGCTTTCCATTTGTTCTACTTTTCTGGACTTCTTGGAGTTACAACAGCCTTTGTGTGCAGGTCTCCATATTTCATATGTTTTGCACAGCCACAGCCAGCTGGATGTGGGATGGGTGTTTGGCTGAGATGCAGCCATTTAAAGACAAAATTAGGAGACCATTCTCTGATCCTACTAGTAGCAAGTTCCAAGAGTTTTATGAAGTATAAAGTTAAAGAGTATGAACTTTAGTCATACAAATAAATGTAAATAGTTGTTGCTCATTAATTTATTTGCTCCTTCTACGAAACTATTAAATTTGTAATACACTAAATATTGTCTTAGGTAACTGCACATGTAGTAGTACAGTACAAATAAAATGAAGTTTTTGCCATCCTACATCTGTATTTAGGGAGGTGAAGAAGAGACAATAAAGACAATTGATAAAATGGTGTAGGGTAAAACAGGGATACAGGGAGAGTGGTGATGAATAGGTGTTATTAATTTGTAGAGGAAGAGTGAATAAAAACTCATAGCCAAGGAGGTGAGGAGCTACATGGAGTCTGGGAAGAACATTGTGGGCAAGAGAAACATCCTGAGGTAAGTATTTGCTTGATGTGTGCCATAAAGCCAGGTACACGTAGCTGGAGTAGACAGAGTGAGGGGGAAACAGTAAGAAGTGATTTTTAGGGCTGGAGAGATAGCCTAGCGGTTAAGAGCACTGACCGCTCTTACAGAGGACCTGGGTTCGATCCCCAGCACCCACATGGCGGCTGAGAACCGTCTGAAGCTCCAATTCCAGGAGAACTCCAGTTCCAGGGGAATCTGAGACCCTCTTCTGAACTCCGCGGCGTTGCACAACACGGGTGCACAGACTTGCATGCAGACAGTACATTAATACACATACAGTAATAAATTAATAAAAAAAAAGTGATTTTTAGAGTTGAAGATAATTATTTCCTGGCATTAGCTGTATTAGTTTCTGCAGTATGGTTCATTGATGTTCCAGTAGATGCATTTTTCCTTTAGTGGAAAATAGGATTTTTCTCAATTTAGTAAGGTTTTTTTTTTGTTTGTTTCTAGTATTTGGTCTTTTCTCTTGTTTGAAGTGTTTGCTGGTTACAATACTATTTTATTAAGAATTTATGTTAATTATTACTAGTATATAAAGTTTAAGAGGTAAATATAGCATTTGCACTCCTAGAATTTTTGTTTATATATACTAAATTAAAAGTAGAATGAGATTAAATTAATTTCAGTGATAACTTGAGGAGTAGTGACTCCTAACTTTCATTGCCATCATACAAGAAATAATTTACTCAAAAAATTAAAATGAGGGGCTGGAGACATGGTTTGGCAGGTAAGAGCACAGGCTGCTCCTGCAGAGGACCTAAGTTCAGTTCCCAGCACCCACAAGGCAGCTACAACCTTACATTAACTCTAATTCCAGGGATCCAATGCCCTCTTCTGGCCTCCACAAGAATGGAGCACAGGGGTGTACTTCTATATGTGCAAGCAAAACACTCATACACGTAAAATAAAAATAAATTTTAAAAATTAAAATGAGGGGCTGGAGCACTGGCTGATTTTACAGAGGACCTGAGTTCAATTCCCAGCCTCATATGTTGGTTAACAACCATCTGTAACTCTGGTTCCGGGAGATCTGATGCCCTCTTCTGACCTCTGGAACCAGTGCATGGCAGGGATGCATTTACACACATACAGGCAATATACTCATACACATAAATAGAAATAATAAAATGTTTTTAAAAATTAAAATGAGATAAAATTTCTGTCTTTACTACAATATTGTCTTATACCCTTAATTGTAACCTAAAAGGGGAAGTTGAGAAAGTTTAATATCCACTGGATTGTCTCCAAAATATCGTATTAGTGAATACAGTATTTTAGACTATTTCGGTATTTGGCAAGTATTAGGTTTATGCATTTACGTTAGGTTTATGCTGGCGCGAACCTCAAATAAGAGAAAGACAAACACCAGGCTTAGGCACTCCCGGATTTACTTCAGAAATAGCCAGGGCTGGGCATTGATGGAACAAGGCAGCCAGCAGTCAAGATGGAGGCTAGCCAGGCCCTTTTAAATGAAAAGGAAGTGATGTCATTGATTGACAGTTTCTGGAGGGAGTGGACAATCTGTGTGTCCCAGGAATGCTGGGAATTCCAGATCTTTGGAGAACCAAATCTAACAGTAAGCACCATTTAAAATTTCTTTTTAAACGTTTCTTTAAGAAATGCTTTGGTTTTATTCATTCAGTGAGCTTTAATGACCTTTTACAGACAGCTAATATATCTGGTGAGCTGGTAGCTGTAGTCTGGATGTCTTGATTTTGTCTTACTAGCCTATTTTTGTTCAAAATTTAAAAATAAAATGAAAATAAGAGAAAAAAATGAACTATTTGCTTTGAGAGGATGCTTTTTCCAAAGTGTTTTTATTTTGTTATTTTAAGCTTTCACTTTTGATAATATGTAAATTTTATTGTTACTAACTAGATAGTTATTTAACCTATCCCAATTAAAAGTTTGATAATTGCGCTATTCTTTCACTCTTTGTATCAGTGAACTCTTCTCCATATCTTTTCTTTGATACTGAAGGTGCTGAGGTGGGGTTCCAGGGTAATAGAATGCATGTGACATGAAAGATGAAAGAGGCTCCTGGAGGGGAGAGGATAAGTACAAACAAAAACAAATTAGTTTTGGGGGCTGGAGAGATGGCCTAGCAGTTAAGCGCACCAACTGCTCTTGCAGAGGACCCAGGTTCGATCCCCAGCACCCACATGGTGGCTGAGAACCATCTGTAACTCCAGTTCCACGAGAACTCCAGTTCCAGAGGAATCTGAGACCCTCTTCTGACCTCCGCGGCATTGCACGACACGGGTGCACAGACCTACATGCAGACAGTACATTCATACACATACAAAAATAAATTAAAAATTTTTTAAAAAGTTCCATCAACTGTCTGGTCTTGTATATGTTATATAATATTTTTAGGGTCCAATAGTTCAATAGATGTTACTTTTCTATTTTGTTGCTTTATCTGCTTAATCACTAAGTGCACAGTCAACAATATTAAATATGTTCACACTATTGTGTGACTAATCCAGAACTTTCCATCTTGCAAAACATTCAACAACTTCTCTGACCTTTTATCTCTGGTAACCACCATTCTACCTTTTCCCCATCTTAGCTTCATTTTATTTTTAAGGAATCAAACTTTTTTGTAAAAATAATAGTAGTGGTAATAATCCTAAACACATAGAGGCCAAATTTTACCATGAGAATCCTGTTTTTGTATCTACAAAAGCATATATTGCTAAGTAGAAACTAAAAACGTGTTATTTAAATAAGCTGCTAAACTTTGTTAAAAATAACTGCTTCACAATATTCACTGAAAATGAAGTTTTAGAATTGTTACCATGTCAAAGGAAGCGCTTTACCTGCATCTAGAGCACTACAAGCAAATTAAACTTATAATAAATCCTTCTTTTATTAGCAATCTCCTAGGAGGAGGAAATTTCTTTTTCTAATTTAATGTTTATTTTTTTAATTAGCAAAGAAAGTATTAGGTTTCACTATGGCACCTGTGTCATGCAATGCCGCCATGTGGGTACTGGGGATCGAACCCGGCTCCTCTGCAAGAGAGTCCTCTTAACCACTAGGCCATCTCTCTAGCCCCTTGATGGAACTTTTTATATATGATAAATGTAAGGTGATTTATTTCTTGTTATTTCTTATTGGATTAGAAACATTTTTACAGAATTTTTTCTTCTTTTGAAGTTTACAAGGAAATTTTAACAGCATTTACTTGGAATGAGTGGGCAGCAGAATTATTGACTTTTATTTGAAACTCTGGAAACATAAATGTAATCTTCATTATGTTAATACCTATTTTTGTCTGGGGAGGTATGTATGACCTTTGTTGAGCTTATCTCCCAAAGTGAAAATAACATCCATACAAATCTAAATGTTTGTTTCTCCAGGATCAAAATTTAAACATTTAGTTTTTTTTTAAGACTTTTTTTTTTAATTTTTTTATTTATTTCTGTATGTGTATCAATGTACTGTCTGCATGCAGGTCTGTGCACCCGTGTCGTGCAACGCCGCGGAGGTCAGAAGAAGGTCTTGGATTCCCCTGGAGCTGGAGTTCTCCTGGAACTGGAGTTTCAGACGGTTCTCAGCCGCCATGTGGGTGCTGGGGATCGAACCCGGGTCCTCTGTAAGAGCGGTCGGCGCTCTTAACCGCTAGGCCATCTCTCCAGCCCCAAACATTTAGTTTTAAACACACTACACACATTTAAAACCTACCACTTCAGAAACTTCAGAAACAATAGCTATTTTGAAGCCACAGTAACAAATATGATTAAGATTGGAATGTCGAAATTTGGTTGGTTAGAAAGCTAAATAAGCTTCTAAATTGCTCAGACAGAATTACAAAAAGGCAAAATTATGTGTTTCACAGAGACACAGTCCACTGGAATGCCAATGCTGAAAAGCTGTTAAGAATCCCTAGTGAGATAATAAGGTATCTAGGCATCTCCTAGACAGTCGTGTTCTTTCTTCTAAGAGGGATGTGTGGATTGACGCTACCACCAATTGTAGCCTTGATGAGAATCCCAATTCTTCACCTCTACAAATAGCAACTTGCAAATGACTGGAGTGATGCACTTTTTCTTTAAGTCTTTTAATGCATTCCTGCCAGTTCATGAACCTCTGGCCAGCTGCTCCAGCAGGACTGCTGTTTGACTCAGTGGCAGTTCTGCCTGCCTGTCCATGGGTAGTTGTCCTAGATTTTGGGGTGCTGAAGAATGAATGCAGCCCACAGGAAACTGCCAACTGGCTCATTATGACTAGGAAAGTACCTTTGCCTTGGCCTTTGTCCAGCCTTTCCAGCCTTCTACTAGCAATTTTGAGCTCTGCTGAAGTTCAGAATAGGTAGAGAACAAGTGATCCCTATTTCTTTGTCACATATAATTCAAACTTGGTATAACATTTTTTGACTAAATTAAACATTTCCCATGCATAGGCCTCTTGCTTAAAGACTTTTTTTTTTAATTTTCAGAATTGGCATATGACCTCCCAGTTCAAAATTGGGTTTTGTCTTTTTTTAAAGTGCAGATAGCGCTGGGTGTGGTGGCACACGCCTTTAATCCCAGCACTCTGGAGGCTGAGTGCTGGGATTAAAGGCTTATCTCTGTGAGTTCAAGACCAGCCTGGTCTACTGGTCACCTGGGGCTACAGGGAGACCCTGTCTCAAAAATACCAAAAAACAAACAAACAAAAAAACAAAAAATCCCAGACACAGGACCAGAAAGAGATGATACACAGCTGCTTTTAAGTCATTGAAACTATTAGATACCTACTGAAGCTGAAATGTCATAAATATAATACATATATACAAATCTCCAGAGTATAAAGTAGGCATACACTTAACACATTAGTGTAATGTTGAATGTTCTTCACATATTAAATGATGGATTTGAAACATCATATGCTTACACAGGGAAGCCACTGTTTGTTTTATTGTTTATCACATTATTTCTGATTGGATATTAATAAATTCAGTATCTTAGCTTGTGTGGATTATAGTGTTACTGTGTATTTTAGTTAACCCCATGTATTTGCCTTCTTAAAAAAAAATCACTCTGAGCTGGGTGTGGTTGTGCACACCTTTAATCCCAGCACTTGGGAGTTCAAGGCCAGCCTGGTCTAGAGAGGGAGTCCTAGGCCAGCTGGAACTACAGGGACACCTTGTCTCGAAAACACCAAAAAAAA
>VZQC01003122.1:2439446-2456988 GCA_009823505.1 Rhizomys pruinosus | reverse complement strand
AGACAGGGTCTCCCTGTAGCCCCAGCTGTCCTGGAACTCATTCTGTAGACCAGGCTGGCCTTGAATTCACAAAGATCCGCCTGCCTCTGCCTCCCAAGTGCTAGGATTAAAGGCATGTGCCACCACGCCCGGTGATATGTTACTCTTTTCTGACCTCTGTGAACTCTGCATGACATGGGTGCAGGAAATACACTCATACACATAAAATTAAAAAAAAAAAGTCATTTGTGACTCATTATAATTTAGAATTAATTTTCAAGAAAAATTGATGTACTTTTGGTTTTTTAATTTTATTTATTTTATTTTTTAATGTACTTTTGATTATAAAATGTGTATTATAAATACATAAATGAAATATATGTTTAGTATATATTTACAGACAGTACATATAATCAATTGAAACTATGTGGAAGACAATGATAACAAAAATGTTAACACATAACCTAGGTAACCCCACCTAAGTCGAGACACCCTACTAAGAACGCTGCCGTGGGTGTTTTCATGAATACACTTGTTGGGTCTTCTACCACCATGAATATATGAAAATTTGTCATCTCTAGTTTGTTGTCTATAGTTTCACTGAATTGCTGATAATTTAGAAGAAATATAATGAGTTAAGTAATACAGAGACAGCCATTGTAGGTTCAAATCCTAATAATGACACTTTGCTTGACTTTGAGCAAGGTACTTAATCAAGATTCAGAGTAAGTCAAACTTCTCTGGATCTGTTTCCTCCTCTGTAAACACACAGTATACCTGTGAACATTTTTTATTTTATTATTTTTTTAATTCTTGGTACTTGGAACATTACTCACCGAAGAGTATTTGCAGGTTAAATGTTATTTTCATTGCTGATATGGTTGCTAATATTTTAGGATGGAGGTGTATTTTAAGGGGTTTTCAATCATCCGCACACAGTCATTCTCCAGCCCTGCATTTATTCAGACATTTGTGCCTGATTCTGTTTTGTGTCTGTGGGAGGAGATGGGGTGAGTGACGATGATACCATGGAGGTCATGTGTTTCAGAGACCCAGGCAGAGTGGCTGTTGGCACTTTTCCAGGCATTTCTGGCTTCGCCTTTGGCATATGTGGGTAGCCGTAGCTGTAGCTGGTCTAAATAGAGCCATCCCTGTTATATCCTGGAATTTAGAGAAATGTTTCAAAGCTTGTTAACACAGGGCAAGTTGAAGACAATTTAAGTTAATGTGAGTTAGTCAGCGTAGAGGTACAAACTAATCTTACTGGATATTTTTTGATTTGTGTGTCTAAGTGTTCTTAGATTACTCAAGGTAGACTGTGGTCTGAGAGCTATTTCCTTTTTTGCGGAATTGGTCTTTTTGCTTTTTCCTTATTATTATTCTTATAATTTTAATTTTTAAATTTAGAGGAAGAAAGCTATACTGTGGCTTTAATTTTTCATTTTAAAGTTGTTTTTAAAAATGACCAGAGATAGGTAAGATGTAGTGAAATAAGTTTAGCCTATAGTTGCACAGTTTCAAAATTTCATCTTAGTATTATATGCTATGGTTTGCTTAAGTGTTCCATGGAGTCTAAATATTAAAGACCTGGTCCTCAGCCTAGGGCACTCTTAGGAGGTGGGTTTTACTGGAAGGTCTTTAGGTCACTGGTGGTAGTTATGCATCCTCGAACAGGACAGTGTTCTTAGCCCCTTTCTCTTTTTGTTTGCTGGCCATGCAGTGAGCAGTTTTGGTCTGCCGCGTGCAGTGAGCAGCTTTGGTCTGCCGTGTGCAGTGAGCAGTTTTGGTCTGTCATATGCAGTGAGCAGTTTTGGTCTGCCACATGCTTCCACCATGATGCTTTGCCTTACCATAAGCAACAAGACAGATAATAATGGATTGAAACCTCTAAAATGTGTTCCAAAGTAAAGCTTTTTATAAATTTATTATCTCAGCTATTTATTATAGAACTGGAAAGCTGAATAACAGTATTTGCAAAATTTTTAATATAATCTTTCATGAGCCTTTAAAACATTAGTGAAAAACTATGAGTCAAGGAACTCTATATTCTACTTATCATGGGTTTATTTATAGTATATATTTAATATAATATGTGATTTTGTGATTGCAATTTTATATATATTTATGCTTTTTGTTTTGTTTTGTTCTGTTTTGTTTTTTGTCTTTTTGAGACAGGGTCTCCCTATAGCCCCAGCTGTCCTGGAACTCACTGTAGACCAGGCTGGCCTCCAACTCACAAAGATCCTCTTGCCTCTGCCTCCCAAGTGCTAGGATTAAAGGTGTGTATTTATGTTCTTAATAGCAAGTTGAAAACACAAAGTTAAAAGAAGCAGTTATCACCAGTAGAATGTGGATTAATGTAATATTATTGCCTATTGTCCTGTATAGCTTTAGTTGTCAACTTGACACATCTGGGCAGACAGAGCTTCAGTTTGGGGACTGCCTCCCTTGGACTAGCTTATGGCCATGTCTGTGAGGTATTTTCTTGATTGTTAAGTGATGTGGGAGGGCCCAATCCACTGTAGGCAGTAGCACCCTGGGTCCTGTACTGTGTAAGAAAGCAGGTTGAGGGCTGGAGAGATGGCCTGGCGGTTAAGAGCGCCGACCGCTCTTACAGAGGACCCGGGTTCGATCCCCAGCACCCACATGGCGGCTGAGAACCGTCTGAAACTCCCTTCTGACCTCCGAGGCATTGCACGACACGGGTGCACACACCTGCATGCAGACAGTACATTCATACACATACCGAAATAAATAAAAAAATTAAAAAAAAAAAGAAAAAGAAAAAGAAAGCAGGTTGAACATGAGCTGGGGGACCAAGCCAGTAGGCAGCGTTCCTCCATGGCCTGTGCTTTAGCTCCTGCCTCCAGATTTCTACCCTGAGTTTCTGCCTTGGGCTCCCTCAGTGATGAACTGTGATCCGGGAGATATAAGCCAGTTGTGTCTTTCCTCCCCAAGTTGGTATTGGTCAGATTATTTTGTCACAGCAACTGAAAGCAAACTAGAACACCTATACACAGCTCATAGTGAAATTCAGGGTTGACATGTTAGGCTATGCATTAGGAACGTTAGAGCATTGACTAAAGCTTATAGAATTAGTGGTTTCCAATGACAGTGTTTTCCATTATCTCCCTGACCCCCAGTTTCTTACTTGATTTTGTAGTTGAGAATCCACCTGGGAGATGCCCACACACTGCGCATCTTGCCTCCTCCACCCCTGGATTTCCAGGACCCACAAGAAAGGTTCTCCGAACCACAGTCCAGGGGAGGCTAACAAGTTTACTCAGGCTTGCCTACAAAGTGAATGGAGATAACATAATGCCAAGTAGCGGCTCCTGTCCTCCCATGTAAATCCAAAGTCCCAGCATGGACTTGGTGACCTCTGCCCCCTGTGATGAAATAGCAAGAGCATCTCAACTCTATGTGGTTGGCTTTTATTTTGTTTTTGGCTCCTCCCCTGACATGGCGTGGGCATCCCAGAGTTCAGGGCCTTCTTGGCAGCTGTCGGGAATTTGCCCGAACTCGCCCATATCCCCTCCCTCTAGGTAAGCTGGAGGAGTTGCTGGATCTCTAACTCTTTCCTTAGAGAGGTAGGAGCTCTTGGGTGTGAGAAAACCTTCAATGTCAAAAGTCTGTCCTTTTGGAGGACTGCCCACTTTACAGATTAAAAAATATTTTTAGTCATAGACTTATTTAGAAAAAAGAAAAAAAAATTTTTTTTTGGTCTTTTCGAGACAGGGTCTCCCTGTAGCCCCAGCTGTCCTGGAACTCACTCTGTAGACCAGGCTGACCTTGAACTCACAAAGATCCGCCTGCCTCTGCCTCCCGAGTGCTAGGATTAAAGGCGTGCGCCACCACGCCCGGCTTGTATTATCTCTTTAAAGCAAACACAGGTCTTGTTTTAGTGACTGTGTTAGAGTACAGTTAGAGTAATAGAAATACTCTAGACATTTTAAGTAAGAAAATTTCATATATACATAAAATAGATTTGAGTAGAGCAGAGAAGCCAAACAGGTTTTTTTGGTGGAACTGTCTAAGATGATGAAAAGCATGAAGCCAGGGCTGTTTTTAGCAGATAATGAGATGTGATGTTAGCAGAGTCTGGATGAGGGGCTATTTGGCAGGAGCAAAAACTGCAGGAAATGCCTGGACCCAGAGCTGGGACCCCAGAGCCAGGGCTGACAGTAGAAAGGAAGAAACATAAAGAAATGTGGAAAATGCTGGGTGTTTTTCTCCTCCTCCTTTTCAGGTCTCCACTGTATATGAGACCGATCTAAAAGTCAGAGAGCTTGGAAGCCTGGGAAATGTAGTTCCTTGCTACAAAGGAAAGGCAAAAGAAAGGAAGGAAGGAAGGAAGGGAGGGAGGGAGGGAGGGAAGGAAGAAAGAAAAAGAGAGAGAAAGAAAAAGGGAAAGGGAAAGGAGGAAGGAAGAAGGAAAGAAGGAAGGAAGAAAGGAAGGAAGGAAGGAAGAAAAGGAAGGAAGAAAGGAAGGAAGAAAGGAAGGAAGAAAGGAAGGAAGGAAGGAAGGAAGGAAGGAAGGAAGGATGGACCAGTGCAAAGAATTAAAAAATAGAAGCTCCCTCTTTCTCTGCAGAAGCTGGTGCTGCTTTTAGTACTTTTGTATTCCAAGTCACTCATCTAGGCCCATGGCTCAAGATCCCTTGTCTAAGAAGGAATTTTGTATATGGTCTTTTTTAATGAACAATTTATATTTAATAGCATTACATTATTTGCTGCATTTATTTTTATCAGTCTTTGTATTTTTGTTTATACAAATTGTGTCTTCAATAAAGGTGTAAGCTTGTTTTCATTGTTTGACATCTTTCCTTATTTTAAAAATATATCTTAGAATCTGAAAGTTATTCACACTGTGATATTTAATAAATATCCTGTCATTTGATTTTTCTAAGTTTTCAAAATAACTTTTTGATTGTTTTTTTGAGACAGGTATCCCAATCTGGTCTTAAGCTAGGTTTGACCTTGCTATCACTGGCATGAATTACCATACCCACCTGAGTTTTCAATATTTTTATTAATAAACTTGAATTCTTCTGGAATTACTTTTGGTATGGAGTTAATACATTATTTCAATGGTTGGCTTGAAATACCCTATTCCATTTAAAAATGTTGATTTTTTTTTTTCACCTTAAGTTGTCTTAGTTCTTCTGGCTTTATTTAAATTTATTGATGACCTACAGCTGTATTCCAAATAATATTTGATGTTTCATTCTTTCTAGTTCCTTAATATATGGCTTAAAAGGTAATTATATTTAATTGTCTCTGGATATGCTCTCAAGGCATTTTACCCTCTATAATTTTTTATTTATTTCTGTATGTGTATCAATGTACTGTCTGCATGCAGGTCTGTGCACCCGTGTCGTGCAATGCCGCGGAGCTCAGAAGAGGGTCTCGGATTCCCCTGGAGCTCTCTTTTTATAAAGTAAAATATTTAGGATATCAGGTGATTTGGATTAACTTTAAAATTTTTAATATTTTAAAAGAAATAGCTTAGAGTTTTGTATTATATATGGATATTACTTTTTATGGGTAAATCTGCAAAGAGATGTCATGATTTTCATTTTTTAAATTTACTAATTCTTAGAGGAATGTAATTGTTGAGTAATAAATGTCTAATACTAATGAGTTTTGGATTTGAGCTTTTAAAATCAGTTGCTGTAATCATGTTGGTCTGGTAATTGTAGTATATAGAGCATTGTCTAAATTTAGTTATCAGCAAGTAAAAGCCAAATCCAGAGAAGGGGAAGATGATCAGTTAATGACTAACTGCTTAGTGGTGGTACACGCCTTTGGTCCTAGCACTTGGGAGGCAGAGGCAGGCGGATCTTTGTGAGTTCAAGGCCAGCCTGGTCTACAAAGTGAATTCCAGGACACCTGGGCCTACAGGGAGACCCTGTCTCGAAAAGACCAAAAAAAAAAAAAAAAGAAGTTATTGACTTGTTTTGACCATGTTGGGAACTCCATAGAGACAGTATTGCCTTTTATTTTCCTTACTTTTGACATATGATATGTTATATAACAGAATTTTAGTGTTGTGACAGAATTATTAACCTGCATTTTAAAAATGTAAGATATGGGGCCAGGCATGGTGGTGCATGTCTTTAATCCCAGAAGAGGCAGTTGGATCTCTGTGAGTTCAAGGCCAGTCTGGTCTACATACTGAGTTCCAGGACAGCTGGAGCTATAGGGAGACCCTGTTTCAAAAAGATCCCCCCCTCAAAAAAAAGTTAGGTATGGGAGTGAAAGAGAACAGAAGTTTTAAAAAATGTATTTATCAAAAAAACTATCCTTTCACTTTTAATTTCAGAATCATATTTTTGTTATCAATTGCTTTAAAAATCTTTAATAAAACTTCCAACATATGTAACTCTGTAATATTTTCATGGAACCAAATGGTTCCTTAGTTTCAAAAGTACATAGCCGGGCTGGAGAGATAGCCTAGCGGTTAAGAGCGCCAACTGCTCTTGCAGAGGACCCAGGTTCAATTCCCAGCACCCACATGGCGGCTGAGAACCGTCTTTAACTCCAGTTCCAGGGGAATCTGATGCCCTCTTCCGACCTCCACGGCATTGCATGACACAGGTGCACAAACCTACATGCAGACAGTACATTCATACACATACAAAAGTAAATAAAATTTAAAAAAAAAGTACATAGCCAATTTTACTTTTTCTCATTGATTTTTCTCCTTCCAGAATCTTTGAAGTAAATTCTTGCTATTTTATCATTTAGTCAAGTATTTCAGTATATATTTCAAAAAAGTAAGAATTATTATTAAAGAACTTAATCATAGTAGCATTAGTATTCTTGAAAAGTTAAGACTATACTTTCAGGGATCATTTCTATAGTATGTTACTAGAGAAGTTTCTCTGACTGTGTAGAGTACCAGAAACCACGAGGAGGAGACGTAGCATTCTCTCCTGAGCGTGAAGTCGGCTCTAGGTGTTGCTTTGCTGCAACTGCCTTTTGCCATTGATGATCGTTCTTCTCTCTCTCTCCAGAGAGTAGAGGGAGAGAATGCAGTCTGAGTGGAAAAAAAAAAAAAAACAAAAAACAAAGAAAAGTTAATATTTTTACAGGTTTTCCTGGTTGCCATTTACAATGTTATAATTATTTTTTTAGCTTTTGAATCAGGATTCACATAAAATTCATATTTTGGTATTAATGTATATATTTCTTAAGTCCATTTTAATCTGTAAATTCCTTTCATAGTTCTTTATTTCTGTTGATTTTATGTTAAACTAAATCATATGTTCAGCATTCTTGAGTAATAACCTTTATAGAAAAGCCAAGAAGACTGGATATTTACATTTCACATATTTGTCATTTGTTACCATGTTCATGATTACTGTCAGTCAGGGTTTGTCCTTTGCCTATTACTTTTATGATTATTGCCCTCCTTTTAAAAGTAAACTCCATGCTTTTAAAAAGCATTCTAATTCACATTTATAGAATCAAGAGTTTGAGGTGTTTTTCTTTAAAAATATGTAACTGTGAAGATAGTACTTTTCATCCATTTGCCATCTAAAGTTATCTCGAGTACCATATGTTGGAGAGTACTGCTTTAATATTAGTACTGCTTCTGTTCCCTTTACTCACCTCCCGTGTTGAAATCTTATCCCGTAGACCAGGAGGGACCAATTTGAAATCTTAGAAACATTTCCTTCGTGTGTCCAGAAACAAGGTACATTTTGTGCAAAGCATGGTTTTACTAGCACACTGCTAGTGAGGTTTGTTACCACTGTGAGATCCTGGCTAGCTCATCATTTTTTATCTTTGAGGTTCAAATTCCATTGCATGTCACATGTCTCTTTATAGAGGATGAAATAAAAACAAGAGCTTGCTTTTGGATTACCATTGAAATATTGTTTGTTATTGATAAATGTAGCTAAGCAATGGCGGAAATCGTTTTCTGTTAAATAGGATTTAGATTTTAGGATGATAAAATCAAAAAGAAAATAGTGATTTAAAAGAATCCTGAAAATCATGAGGAAGGCATTTCAATTAATGTTTTTGAAAATATTAACTTTATAGGGAAATAAAATTTGATATGCTTGGTGTAGATTTCTGTATATAACTATGTTTTGTATAAATGGATTGTCCTTATTTGCATATCAGGATAAACATATTGTAAATAACTTTAAAATTGTCATGTGCAAGGAATTATCATCTTCATTTTACAAACTAGGAACTGAGGGATGCCCAGAGAAGACAAGTGACTTGCCTTTGAGAGGAAATACTGGGGACAGTGAAGTAAAAGGGCACTGGATTTTGAAGTTGGTGTTTTGGGACCTCTGTTGTTTACCAGTGGAGCTGTTTTAAGTTTGGATAATTTATTTCAAATGACTAAACTCCAGTCACTTTCATTGTATGTTGAGATGTGTTATTGAACTTTGTGTGTGAGTGGAGTTGTATGCATATGCATGTTTGTGTATGTGCACATGTGTTTGTATTCATGTGGAGGCCAGAGGTTGATATCATGTACCTACTGTTACTCTTCACCTTAGTTTTTGAGATAGGGTCTCTCATTGAATTTGGTTAGACTACCTGGCCAGCAGGCCTCTGCTTCCCTAGGGTTGGGATTACTGGTATTAGTGCTAGGAATCTGAACTCAGGCCTTGTACTTGTGGGGCAAGCACTTTATAGACTGGGCCATAACCTTAACCCCCTTAATGTTTTTGAGAATTATGTTAGGTAACAGGCAAGTAAAAACTAAAAAAGTTTGCAGCACTTACAAATGAAATTGTTCTATTCATTAATATTTATGTTATTTTATCCTTTTTAGTAGTGTAATTTTGCTGTTATTGTTTTGTGACAGGATCTTACTATGTAGCTCAGGCTGGACTGGAACCCATTATATAGACCAGGCTGACCTTGAACTCATAGAGATCTGTGTGCCTCTGCCTCTTGAGTGCTGGGATTAAAGGCATATGCCATCATGCCCAGCAGCAGTGTAATTTTTATTCAAAAGCAGTGTAATTTTTAATAAATACTTCAAATAAGAATTAATTACCTCTTAAAAATTTTTCATAGAAGACTAATGAAACTGTAACTAGTAGGCATTCTTGGATACTTTCTTTTTTTTTTAATTTTTGTTTATTTCTGTATGTGTATGAATGTACTGTCTGCATGCAAGTCTGTGCACCCGTGTCGTGCAATGCCGCGGAGGTCAGAAGAGGGTGTCGGATTCCCCTGGAACTGGAGTTCTCCTGGAATTGGAGTTTCAGACGGTTTTCGGACGCCATGTGGGTGCTGGGGATCGAACCCGGGTCCTCTGTAAGAGCGGTCGGGGCTCTTAACCGCTAGGCCATCTCTCCAGCCCCAGGATACTTTCTAATACAGTATAGTTTTATGGAATTCTTTTTTCGATAATTTGGAAGTTAAATGTACATTTTGTTTATTCAATGATCTTTGATGGATTTGGGGGATAAGAATACTTAAAATATATTTCATTTCTTTGAAGAAATTATAGTTATATTGGAGGATAAAATGATGAATTTCAGTAGAGTACAGAGGGTAAAAGATGACTATAAGAGTTTTGGTTAAAGAATACTATGTATGTTAGGTATAGAACAAGATTCTCTCCCTCTCTTCTCTCTCTCTGTCTCTGTCTCTGTCTCTCTCTCTCTCTCTCTCTGTATTCATGTTGGTGTGCATGTGTCATGATGCATGTATAGAGGTCAGAGGATGCCTTGCAGGAGTTGGTGCTCTCCTTCCACTGTGTAGTCTTGGGGACTCTAATTCAGCCTGTCAGGCTTGTGACAAGCACTTTGTTTTACCTTCTGAGCGGACAAGGACTCACTATATATTCCAGGCTGGCATAGAATTCAGTAGTTCATGCTGGTTTTAAACATGAATTCCTTCTGCCGATGTGTCCCAAGAACTATTACATAGGCATATAACACAATACTTGGCATGTTCCTAACTGAGGTAGACATGCCAACCCTCTTCTGTGACAGTTAGATATAAGTTGTCATTGTTGGCTTTGTTGAAACTTCATGATTTAGTTACACGTCTAGACAAAGGAGTTTAGTTGAGATTAAGTGGACGTTCCATTCATCACATGTATCTCTACAATTAGAAGAGGGCTTGTTGTGGAGAACAGGAAGAGGGGAAGCTAATATTTAGAGAACAAACTGGTGAGGCAAATACATGTCTACTTATTTATGACCTGATAATAGTAGCAATAATCTTTCTAAAGATTAAAGAAAGTTTAGATCTCTATTTTTTTCTGTTTGGCTGTAGCAAGAATCTTTCTCTTATTTGTCTTGCTAGCCTCCAGGTTCTTTTCTCTTAGGCTTCACTCTTTACTGATGTTAATGTTCTAGGATTTTGACTACTGTGTATCTTCATTTGGATCTATACTGTCATGTTGGAGCTATGTCATTCTCACTCTGTTAAAACAGCCCATTTCGATATTTAGTTCATACACCATATGTGCTATATAATATGAGTTTAGGAAATTGTGGGACTGAAGTTGAGTAAGTCATATGTTCTACCTAGTTTATAAGTCTTATGTTTAATGAATTGTCTCACCTCCAGTGGACTTTCTAGGTCCTAAAAATGTGAAATCATGTGATATCTGTGCAGCTAATGAGCAGCTGATTATGAATCAGGATTAAGAATGAATAGGTAGCCCTAAGGGCCTCCTCAGGGACAAGGAAACTGAGTGTGTTTCTTTGAGGTCACTTACGTTCATCTCTTAGATGAATCCTTTGATCTAAGTTCTCCAGGACATTATATTTCCTTTGCACCATCCATGTAGAACAGATATGTAGATTATTGTGATTATCTAACTTGATACTAACATTCTTTCCTTAAAATAGTCTATGGCTTTTTTTTTGCATTTGAAAACATGATCAAATTATAAAATTCTATTAGTAGGAGCTTTTAGCTTTAGATAAGCTAGGTTAAAAAACTTTTAGTCTTTCTCTCTCTTTCTCTCTTTTTTTTTTGTACCCCCCCCCGTCTGAAGATCCCTATGATGTAGACCAAGCTGGCTTTGATCTCACAGAGATCCACCTTCCTCTGCCTCCCAAACACTGGGATTAATGGTGTGCACCACGATGACTGCCATTTACTCCCTTTCTAAATTCCCCAGCTCTGCAGTCTTTCAATGTAATCATATTACTTCTTAAAGAAAGCAATGCTAATAAAATGTTTTAATTTAAAAAAGATATGGATAACTGTGGCAGGTGCACCACTTCCTGAATTCACGTATTTAAAGTGGGAAGTGGGAGGCTGTTCCTTTTCTTCTTATTTTTGTGGTGGATGTATATGAGGGTGCCCTGACTCTAGGTTCCCAAGTGAAGGCCAGAAATTAACATGGGTGTTTCTTCTGTTGGTTTCCATCTTACTTTTTAGACACGGTCTTTCACTGAACCTGGCTTTCACTGATTGGCTAGACTGGCTGGCCAGCAAGATCCTGGAATCCTTCTGTGTCTGCCTCCCAGTGCTGAGATTACATTACTTGTACCACCATGCCTGGCTTCTTTTTGTGTGGATTTTGGGATCTGAACTTAGGTTCTCATGCTTGTACAGCTAAACTGTCCCCCATGCTCCTTGGAGAGTATTTTTAACAAGCAGTTTAAGCAATTTTAGGGCAAAAATGTTTGAGAAGTTCTGTTTTTTGAGTCTTCCTAGTTTTCACAGTGTCCAACACAAGGAAGGCCCTTTAACTTGTGTTTTTATAGTGTAATGCTAAATGAACCTGTTCCTTTTAGCAAGTGCATCATCCCTGGTGTTACTGACCATGGTACATTCAAGCTTGCTGAATGGCAGCCTTGTATGTGAAAGAAGAGTTAAACTTGATTTTATGTGAATCCTTAGTGCTTGAGGAAAGTATTTTTCTTGGAGTAACTGAAGCTATTTTTGAATGGAAACAACCTGGTTTTCTGCAGATGGCTAAGGAATTGGTTTTCCATGAATAATGCTTACCTAATTTGTAGGATTTATTTTCAGTTTTTTCCAGAAATTCTTATTTCCTTCATGTAATTAGGGAAAATCTGTTTTTCCTTTTCATAGGTGTTAACTTTTTTGTCACTCTTTCCCCTAAAGCCCTTGTAAATGGAAATTTTTTAAGTTAAAAAAGTATAGCTTACTTCTACTTTGAATAGTTTTTTAACAAATGTAGCATTACTTCTAGATATTTTTGGCTCTTAATGGATACCACAGGTAGCTATGAAACAGACACCTTTTATTGTTATTTCTGATACAGAATTTAATTCTAATTAAATATATAAACAAATGTACCTTTATATGTATCTGAGTCTGCCCTATCAAAGTAGAAGACCTACATATTTTGAAGTGTTTCCACCTGTTGAGGGCTATTAGTTGAGCATGTGGTTTGCATTCTTCCTCCCCACCCTCTTTGTTTATTGGGCTTTTTATTCATCATAAAATGCCTTAGTCTTTACTAAAGCACATGCTATAAAGGATCTGCCTTAAGGGCAATTACTTTTCCATGAGTAAGATACAGGAAGTCTTATGGAGGTAAAGTAAACAGTGTAGCTCATCTCCTTTTATGGGAAATAAATTTATAGGATGAGTCTTTTTGTCATCCTCATTAAAGAGTTTTGGAGTTTCAGAAAATGGTCTTTTTGGAATGATTATAAAGGTGTCTTTTCTTCTTGTTGATGAAATATAAATAGCCCTTGAAAATTTGGCAGTCCTTCACTCTTGGGCTTGTGGGCTCTCTTGGTCTTTGGGGAATAGTCTAATGAGACAAGTACCTATCCTAGCAACTACAAATCAGGCCTATATCAGTCTGGGACATTCTGTTCCTGGTCTGGGAACTTTACAAGCTCTGACAGTGTTTGTAGGTTACACAGTATACAGTTGATTGGAATGCATATGCATGTATATGGAACATATGATGGACAGGTACTTGCATAGGAATATAAAGTAGTGTATGCATTGAAATCATTCTAGAATGTGTTGCTTTATGATTTGGGTCACAATATCACCTTCCTAATTAGATGCAGAATGCCTAGAATATTGAAAGATACAACATTACTTTTAATACACATATAGAGATGTAATCTAAAAGTTAGAGTTTCATTCTATGTAAAATATTTAAATATCAGAAAAATTTTCCTGGCCTTTTCACCTTATTTTCTTTCTGAATGTAAACTTGCTAATGTTTTACTTTTAATTTCTGTGCCCTGATGTGCACAGTTGTCCTCTATGAACATATGGTATTCTACAACTTTCCATTTTCATTTACTATAACTTGGATCAAGTTCCAGATTAGTACATGTAAGCATTTATCATATTTATATAATTTGTGCATCAACATTTTATTGGAAATAATTGCTTATATGAAGCTTTTTTTTTTTTTTTTACTTTTTGTCTTTTTACTAAGATCTCAAGTTTTATACCTGAAGTACAATTTCTCAGGCCTTACAATTATTTATTTCCTTTTGGATGTTTAAGGCCACATAGTTAACCCAGATTAACCAAGGTTTTTGTTTTCTCAAGGTCAATTGAGGATGTGGTCCTCAGGGGTCACCCAGGTTTTTGAGGGGGGGAGGGATCCCCTGGCTCCTTTTGGCTTTTCATTTACCAATTCCATCCACTTGAGGACAAAGTCAGGTCTTGCTAAACCAGGCTTCCCTTTTTGAAGCATGAGCAGACTTTCCTCTTTATAGACTGGACACTGGCTGAAGTCCCATTAGTGGATCTCCAAGACCTCCCTGCCCAGGAAGACTGGTGACTCACATTTGCAGGACATTTCAAGAGATACCCCCATGCATAGTCCCCTGGGACTTAGTTGACCTCTGAGGGCAAGGAACAAAGTTATCCCTTAAGACCCTCGGCCAAATTGGTATGGACATTAAGCATGGTCATTATGCATCCAGAAAGGCTAAGTTACACCAGCCTGATATTTTTAACTACTGTATAATATTTTAGAAAAGCCTTGGACAAAAGCTCTGGCAAGCATTCCCATAAAATAAATACTGTGGTTAGACATAATATGATGACATACTAATTTTTTCCTCATTCTTTTGATCTTATATTATTCTAAAATATGCATACATATCCTCCACCCATATACCAAAAATTCCTGAAAATAAATGGTAGCTTAGTTCTAGAACCTGTTCAATCTTTTTGTATTTGTTGAGATTTTTTTCTGTGTCCCAGTATGTGGTCGATTTTGGAGAATGTTCCGTTGGGTGCTGAGTAGAAAGTGTATTCTCTGGTATTTGGGTGGAATATTCGATAGATGTTTGTGAGGTCCATTTGGTGTATTATATCATTCAGTTCAGATGTCTCTCTGTTTATTCTTTGTCCAATTGACCTGTCCAAAGGGCTCAGTGGGGTATTGAAGTCACTTACTATGAGTGTGCTGGGGTTAATCTGTACCTTGAGGTTCTGGAGAATTATCTTTATAAAGTTCAGTCCACCAAAGTTTGGTGCATATATATTCATGATTGTGAAATCTTCATGGTTAATTGTTTATATGGAGCTTTTTAAAGGATTGTTTACCTTTGCCTAATAATCTCTCTTAAACAAGAGAAAGTTAGATATAAGGAGAGGTTTTTGTTTTGTTTTTGTTTTTTTGAGGTAGGGTCTACCCTATAGCCCCAGCTGGCCTGGAACTCACTCTGTAGACCAGGCTGGCCTTGAACTCACAGAGATCTGCCTACCTCTGCCTCCCAAGTGCTAAAGACAGTTCTTAGCCATCATGTGGGTGCTGGGAATCGAACCCAGGTCCTCTGCAAGAGCAGTCGGTGCTCTTAGCTGCTGAGGCATCTCTCCAGCCCCGCGGGTTATTTAATTAATGAGTATTACATTCTATTTCAGTTACAAGTGGTAAATATTTTGAAAATGGCCTGAACATTTTTTTTTTGTTAAGATGTTGTAAACTCTTGTTTTTTTGTTTTGTTTTTTGTCTTTTTGAGACAGGGTCTCCCTGTAGCCCCAGCTGTCCTGGAACTCACTCTGTAGACCAGGCTGGCCTTGAACTCACAGAGATCCGCCTGCCCCTGCCTCCCAAGTGCTAAGATTAAAGGTGTCTGCCACCACACCAGGCTACTCTTGTTTTTTAGTATCTCTCTGTGTATTTGATTCTTCCTGAAATTCTATTCTAATACATTTAGATTGTATTTTATGTATTTAATTCTTAATTAATTCTTTACTAATATTATATGTGTTCAGTTTTGTAAAATAAAAATAAATAGCATACTTATTAAAATTTGTAAATACAATAGCTAAAATTATAATCCCATAATTATAATTCTTTGTTCATACTAATGGAAGTTTCTGATCATGCCTTTCATGTAACAATTTATAAGAATCAGTTGGATAACCCCCAGGAGTTGATGGTTAAGTTAATTTAGTTTGACTATTGCATGGACTGTTTTCTAAAAGCTTCTCTTTATTTAGCTTGATATTTATAATCCTATTTTGTGTATGGTGATATAACTTAGAATTTCTAATATTATAAAAATGCTAAGTGTTAGCAGAAGCAAAAAGTTGTGGCTGGCTTGTTAGTCATATAATCCAGCTGTGAGAAATTGAGAGAGGCTCCCAGGGGCAAGGATTCATTCTATAAAACTAAGACTTCGGACATTGCTTCTATGGTTGCCAGTGTTTCCACATTAAATAATTTCTTAGATCAGTTTTAGATTACCCAGAAGGCAGGAGTTTATGGTACTATGAGAATTTAAATTTTATACCATATGTGGGTATATGTAATTTAAAAATATATCTTTATTGGCAAAACTTCCCCCAAACAAAACCCACATTTTCCACCTTTGTCATAAAGCAACATATGTTTACCGAATGGCAATTTCTACATGCTTGTCTGCGTTCACTAGCAGAGATTCTTAACATTGATTTAGGGATGTAGTCACCTTTCCATTTTGGAAGCAATGCAATGATCACTTTGTTTAGAAAAAGCCAGGACTTGATGGACTGATGAGGGGACTGATTTACCTGTCACTCTAGTATTTGTACTTGTATGAGTTACCTTTTTTTGTCACCAGCACCAAATATATGACAAACAACTTAAATATAGACTTGTTTTAACTCGGGATTTTAAAAAGGTTCAGGTCAGTGCTCCCCATGTCTTTGGGGAGAGCGTCATGATGGTGCGTGAGTGGCTGAAGCCCTTTTCATGTCAGAGGAAGCAACTGGAACAGAGGTCAAGTACAGCTTTGAAAGTTCCATGTTCCTCCTCCAGATAGGCCCCACCTTCTAACATTTCCATAAGCTCCCAAAATAGTGCCACCAGCTGGAGACCAAGTTCCTTAGGGGTCATTTTATATTCAACCCATAACAGTACTTCAGACATTCATCTAAGCTCTTAATGTGTTCATTCAGTCAGGTGTTTGATTAAATAATTTTCTTAGAGCACTCCTTTACTCTGACATTGATTATCCTTATCCGATATTTTAGAATGAACATTATCACATTACAGAAACTTTTCCTAGTTCCTGCTTATACTTAAATCCTGGAACACTTTTCTTCTTTTGGACTGAGAACAAGTTGGATATTAAATAATCTCTTCGGAATGCATTTTCAGTGCCAGTTAACTTGCTGAATACATCACTGGCATATTATGTTGCTGTTCTTTCATTGCTTGGAATATTTTTAAGTAACAAGCAAGGCTTATAACCTTTCTGAGAAGTGTCAACTTAAAGCCTGGATGCGATGAATTTCCATTTTATCATCTTTATTTAATTGAAATGGAATAATTCTGTACTAGAATCAGAGAATGTCCCTTTTATTATACAAGATATCTATTTAACCTACTTTTAAATATTTTCTTTAATTATTATGTTGATTTGACAAATCACAATTATATATACTTATATAGGATATAGTGTGATGTTTTGATATATGTAAGCAACATGGGATGAGGAATTCAACCTAAGATCCATCATCTTTTTTTTTTTTTTTTTTGGTCTTTTTGAGACAAGGCCTCCCTGTAGGCTCAGCTATTCTGGAACTCGCTCTGTAGACCAGGCTGGCCTTGATTTCACAAAGATCCACCTTCCTCTGCCTCCTGAGTGCTGGGATTAAAGGTGTGCTCCACCACACCCATCTTGAATCTTTTTTTTAACGACTTATTTCCTTAATTTGAAAGTTTCATGTGTATGACCATTTGCCTGCTGTATATGCAAATGTAACACAAGCATGCAGTACCCACTGAGGTCAGTAGAGGGCACCAGGTCCCCAGGAACTGGAGTTGCAGGTGATTGTGAGCTGCCATTCTGAACCCCAACCAAACCCAGGTCCTATGTAAGACAAGTCAGGGCTCTTAATCACTGAACTGTCTGTCCAGACCCCGATGCAATTAATGGTTGTGACATACTTTTTTGATTGTATTTGTGGCTGTTGTTTTTCTTTGAGACAGGGTCTCCCTGTAGCCCCAGGTGGCATGAAACTTGCTATGTAGATGAGGCTGACCTTAATCTTAATCTCACAGAGATCCACTCGCCTCTGCCTCCAAAGTGCTATTTTTTTTTTAAATTTCTGTATGTGTATGAATGTACTGTCTGCATGCGGGTCTGTGCACCCATGTCGTGCAATGCCGCGG
>VZQC01003122.1:2373323-2430049 GCA_009823505.1 Rhizomys pruinosus | reverse complement strand
CTTCCTTCCTTCCTTCCTTCCTTCCTTCCTTCCTTCCTTCCTTCCTTCCTTCCTTCCTTCCTTCCTTCCTTCCTCTCTCTCTTTTTTTCTTGTGTTTTATATGTGTGTGTGTGTTTGTGTGTGTGTGTGTGTGTGTTTGTGTGCATGTGTGCATTTCTGGATGGGTGTGCCTGTCTGTAGTGGCTAGAGGAAGGTGTCCTCCTCTTTCACTCCACTTTTTCCTTTGAGGCAGGGTCTCCTGTTCAAACTGGAGCTTGAGTTTTTGCGATTTGGGGGTAGGTTGGTTAAGGTATGCATGCCTGGCTTTTTCTGCTGAGGACCCAATTACTGTTCCTGAGGCTTGCATAGTGAGCACTCTTAACCACTGAGCCATCTCTGTAGCCTCAGGATTTCTTTTATTATCAATTAAGCCACATAGTCTCTTGATAATTTTCTCGTGTTACAAGATTAAGACATCTAATTTCCTATGTTAATTTTGATACCTCAGAGTTTGTTTTCTCTCAAACAAGCAAGAAAGGTCATTTGAATATCTAACCCTAGACTACTTAGGGTTCTAATCCTTTGTCATTTCACTCTGAGCTGCTTGTTTCGTTTCTGAATAGCAGGTTGTGATTTAGCAAATACAAGTTTACTATGAGAGTCTATACTTACTACATTCAGATTGGTAGAAAACTGGTTTAAAATGTCTGTTTGGAGTCATTGCCTTTATATCTTTACAGGACCAATTTAATTTCTTGTTTAAAAATATTTTACAAATCTCAAATAGTCAGAATTCTTTCTGGCTTTCTTTCATTTGCTGTGTCATCACAGTCTAATACAAAGTTATTTTAGTGTTTTCCTTTGTAAGTCTGCTTTTTTATTTTAATAATATAAATCCATGTACTCTGAACTATAGCCACATTAAAACTCATATTTCATTTTATAGTATTTTAAGTACTTTTATTGATGAATTGTGTATTTCATTCATTGTCTTTCAGTCCAATTTAGAGACATTCCCCTCTCCCTGCGACCCCACCTCACCCCAGTTCATGCCTTCTGCCATACATGTCTTGCATCTTTCTCTCAGTCTTTCCAAAGTTTTTCACTGCAGAGGCTTGTTGTTTTGGGCAGAGTTTAACTGTATCATTCAGTTCTTTAACCCAGTATTTTTTAAAGCAATAATTACAATCTGAGATGACTGTGATGTATAATGAGATTCAGTACTTCATGGTTGTAATATTTAATATTTCAAATTATTTATTGGTACTCTTGTCTGGTTTTTTATACTTTCTGACACACTTTGTTTATGATCTTCCAACTTGTGTTTCTTCTGTTCAGTACTCATGATATGGTTGTTTACCTGTGCTTTAGGATAGGACTCTCAATACTTTTTAAATAACTCTACTTCATTTCTATAATGTTCTGAATGATTACACACTCTTCACTATGAGAACCTGAACTGTGCTGAAAAAACCTTTTTAAAATATTTTATATGCTATCTTCATTTTATGTGTATGAGTTTATTGCCTGCATGTGTATAAGTGCAGTGCCTTCAGAGGTCAGAAGAGGGTATTTGATCCCCTGGAACTAGAGTTAAGGATGGTTGTTAGCCACCATCTGGGTACTGAGAACTGATCCTGGATCCTCTGCAAGAGCACCTGGTCCTCTTAACATCTTAACATCTGAGCCATCTCTCCATCCCAAATCTTTTCTTTTATAAACTTGTACTCATTGGCTTCTAGTTCCTCTCTAGAGTATCATTAGATTCCTGAACCTCCCTTAGGCTTTCTAACCTTCTTACAGTGAATCTCCAGAGTGTGTGTTTACAAAAAACACCCTAATAATTTAAAGAGCCAGAAGAATAAACCTACAGAAAATCGAAGTGTTTTCCATAGCCTCATAGAATCGAATATCCTCTACCTTTGTGTTCGGATACATGCTATATAGCTGGAAATAGCATTATATCCTACGGACTGAGGACTTAGTCCCACAAGATTGCTTCCACTTGAGATGCTAGTTATAAGCAACAGGTTCTCACCTTTATTCTGGCTGATGAGTTGTAAATTGAGGGCTCGTGCAGTCCCCTCTTTGGGCTTAATAAACCAATCAATTGATTGCTTTGGTGGAGGGGCTCACTTTACTTTTATTTACCATAAAGGCTATTACAAAGGGCATAGATAAGCAGTCAGAAAGGATGTATGTGGCTAGGCATTTGAAAAGAGGCAGAGTTTCTGTGTTGCCTGTGGGTGTGCCACCCTGTGGATAACCTCCACTTGTTCCACCTGTAGATAACCTCCACTTGTTCCACCTGTAGATAACCTCCACTTGTTCCACCTGTAGATAACCCCCACTTGTTCCACCTGTAGATAACCCCCACTTGTTCCACCATTGATCTGGAAGCTCTCCTTACTGTTGTTATGGAGACTTTATTATATAGATGCTTGATTGTATATTTGCCCATTGTTGACCAACTCATTCAACTCATATGTCACCTTGACTCCCTTTCCTTCCTGGCTGAGGGCTGGACTGGAAGCTTTGGTCTTTCCAGTGACCACTCCTCTTCCGGATGCTCTGGGGCCCCTGAGCCACCAGTCATCTCAGTAACAAACAAAAGGCATTTTATCACTTCAGAGGTCCAAGGTTTTAGAAACTGTATACCAGAAAACAGGAATGAAGACAAAAATATATGTACTGCATAATGTCATAATTTGATCAGTGAAAGTATGGGAATCACTATGTTCTAAAGTAATGTTAAAGATAGAAATTGTAGTCCATTATGGTATTGCTAAAAGTAATTTCTTTTTAAATACACTTTTAACTTACTCTTTGAAAATTTCATACCTTTTTGCAATGTATTATCATATCCAGTCTGCCCTTTCCTATTCTTCCTCCCCTTAATATCTGTTTCCTACCTTAATGTCCTCTTTTTTTCTCTTCATTTCTTTTTCTTTTTTTTTTTCATAACTCACTGAGGTCAGTTAGTGTTGCCTGTTGGCACATGTGTGTGGGACAGTCCACAGAAGCATGGACAACCTACCAGGGGCAACATCTTCAAAGGAAAATGACTCTCCTAGCAGCCATCACTGCCAGTGGCTCCTCAGCTAGGGATAGGGCCTCTTGAGCCACTCCCCACCCAGTCTCGACTTTTGACTGGCTTGATCTTGTAGCAGGTGCTGTGCAGCGGCCGTGTCATGTCCAGAAGAGGGCATTTCACAGCTTTCCTCCCTACCCTCTGGCTTTCACATTCTTTTTGCCATGTGTTCCCCCAAGGCTGGGTATGTTTGAAGGAGGAGAGGGGTTTGGTGCAGATGTCCCATTTAGGGCTTAGCACTTCCTGCTGCTTATTTTCAGCACTTTACCACTAATGAGCATCTGCTTTAACTACTGCCCACTGCAAAATGAAGCTTCTTTGATAACAGCAGTAAGCTACAGGCACATGCATTTAATATTTGGAAGGCAGTTTGGACATTATGACCAGCCGAATGTAATTTCTAATATGATATAATTTCTGTACTTTTTCACTGTTCTGGTTGCCATTATTACTGTGGTAACAAAATAGTCTTGATGTCTCAGCTGAATAATTGACAGAAATTTTTCCTTATAGCTTTGTCCCAATATCTGGTGCTAGCATATTTAAGGTCTGGTGAAGGCTTCAGAGATGGCTCCTTCTAGCTGCCCATACATGGTTGAAAGGTAAAAGGGTGCCCTTAGGCTTCCTTTGAAAAAGGCAGTACTGGGTGGAGCCCTCATGACCTAATCAGCTCTGAAAGACTCCACCTCTTAATATGAACTTTCAGATTAGGTTTCAAAGAAACTGGGTGTTTCACAGCATTCTCCTCCCTTTCCTCTGGCTTTTGCATTCTTTCTGCCCCTCTTCTGCAACGTTCCATGAGCCTGAGTGTGTTTGAGGGAGGCAAGGGGGTTAGTGCAGATGTCCAGATGTACAGATTCACAGGATTTGTTGATAGTTGAGCTAGAATTACCTTCAGGTTTCTCTTGTAAGCAAAGGTTATAAGGACATAGGATATCAGACCTGTATAGCACTTCAATATCTTAGAGCAAAAGTTTAAATGTGCATACCTTCTTAGAAACAGTTTTTAGAAAACTAGGAAATTTTACCTTAATAAAGTCACAATAGTATTCATCATCATTTTATTTTTTTTAATTTTTTAATTTATTTATTTATGTGTATGAATGTACTGTCTGCATGTAGGTTTGTGCACCCGTGTCGTGCAATGCCGCAGAGGTCAGAAGACGGTGTCGGATTCCCCTGGAACTGGAGTTCTCCTGGAATTGGAGTTACAGATGGTTCTCAGCCGCCATGCGGGTGCTGGGGATCGGACCCGGGTCCTCTGCAAGAGCAGTCGGTGCTCTTAACTGCTAGGCCATCTCTCCAGCCCCCTATCATCATTTTATAGTATATAAGCAAAATGCCTTTTATTTATACTAGTATGTTATTGGATGTTTATCTCATATTGTATTTAATCCATATATGATAGGCTCCAAAGAGAAAACTGTGATACAGTCATTGCATAAAAGGAACATGCTCAGATTGAGGTCTGCAGAACATTGACAGTGTTGGACAGGATTTTTGAATTGAAATAAATACAGAAACCAAGAGTTATTGTTTAAAAAACTTTTGCTGTTAGTTTGACAGGATATATATATATATATATATATATATATATATATATAAAAGAGAAANCTTTTGTTATATTTTATTTATTGTATTTTTTTTTTTGGGCTTTTTGCGACAGGGTTCCCTGTTAGCCCCAGCTGTCCTGAAAAACTCACTATGTAGACCAAAAATCCTTGAACTCACAGAGATAAACCTGCCTCTGACTCCCAAGTGTAGGATTAAAGGCGTGTGCCACCACGCCGGCTTTGTTTTATTTTAAAGTTTAAAGGTCATGGTACTTGTTGGGTATTATTTTAATAACTTGATGTATCCCATGGGATTGAGAGCCACAGCACAACAGCATGGAAAGGTAAAGTATTAGAGCGGCATATAAATTCTTATTCCCGATTCTTTTTTTTTTTTTTTTTGGTCTGTAGACCAGGCTGGTACTGAACTCACACAAAGATCCACCCTGCCTCTGCCTCCCAAGGCTAGGATTAATAGGTGTGCGCCTACTTACACCCCTGCTATTTTCCAATTCTTTAATAACTCATAGAAGTTAGGACAGGAGGGTTAGACAGGGCTCTTTTCAGTTTGGAAAATAGCTTCTTGAATGTTAATCCATTATTTAAATTATTACTGCAAGATGGTTAACTTGGTTTTAGCAGTAGAATTTTTTTAATTGGCAATTCAGATATTTTTCACTCACATTTCAAGATAGTATTCCATTGTCATAGATATCCATCACATAAGATGAAGGTGGTTTATGGATGTTTTTTGTTTGTTTGTTTGTTTGTTTGTTTTGAGACAAGGTCTCTAGGTAGCCCCAGATGGCCTGGAACTCACTATGTACATCAGCATGACCCTGTCTCTGACTCCCAAGTGCTAAGATTAAAGGTGTGTGCCACTACGCCTGGCCAAGATGAAGATGGTTTTTTTTTTTTTTTTAATTTTTTTTTTTATCACATTTTTATTTATTTCTGTATGTGTACGAATGTATTTCTGCATGCAAGTCTGTGCACCCGTGTGTGCAACGCCGCGGAGGTCAGAAGTGGGCTTCGGATCCCCTGGAACTGGAGTCTAGTTCTCTGGGTTGGAGTTTCAGACGGCTCTCAGCGCCATGTGGGTGCTGGGGATCGAACCCGGGTTCAATCTGCAAGCGGGCGTCGTCGCTATTAATACCGCTTAGGCCATCTCTCCCGACACTCGAAGCTGTTTTTGAAGGTAAGTAAGATTAACACTGCGCGACAGAAGGAGAGGATTTTGTGATTTTGCAAGAAACATGTGTGTGTGAATGTATTTGAGAGAACTGCCAGGTTTAGAAGATGATTGGACATGTATTGGAAATTGGCTGATAGAGGGTGATTTAAGTTCTATTTAAGATTGAATTAAGTATTCTTAATTAATTACGTATCTATTCATTAATAATTAATGCCTTAAATTAAGTACTTCCTTAATTCCTCTCTCTCTTTTTTTTTGTGTTTTTATATGTGTGTGTGTGTTTGGTGTGCGTGTGTGTGTTTTGTTTGTTCCGCATGTGTGCATTTCTGGATGGGTGTGCCTATCTGTAGTGGCTAGAGGAAGGTGTCCTCCTCTTTCACTCCACTTTTTCCTTTGAGGCAGGGTTCCTGTTACAAACTGGAGCTTGAGTTTTGAGATTTGGGGGTAGGTTTGGATCTAGGTGGTTAAAGGTTGCAGCCTGGCTTTTATGCTGAGGACCCAAAATACGTTCCTGGAGGCTCTGCAAGAGTAGTTGGAACTCTTAACCACTGAGCCATCTATGTTAGCCTCAGGATTTCTCTTTATTATCAAATTAAGCCACATAGTCTCTTGATAATTTTCTCGTGTTACAAGATTAAGACATCTAATTTCCTATGTTAATTTTGATACCTCAGAGTTTGTTTTCTCTAAAACAAGCAAGAAAGTTATTTTGAAATATATAACCTAAGACTACTTAGGGTTCTAATCCTTTGTCATTTCACTCTAAGCTGCTTGTTTCGTTTCTGAATAGCAGGTTGTGATTTAGCAAATACAAGTTTACTATGAGAGTCTATACTTACTACATTCAGATTGGTAGAAAACTGGTTTAAAATGTCTGTTTGGAGTCATTGCCTTTATATCTTTACAGGACCAATTTAATTTCTTGTTTAAAAATATTTTACAAATCTCAAATAGTCAATAATTTCTTCTCTGGCTTCTTTCATTTGCTGTGTCATCACAGTCTAATACAAAGTTATTTTAGTGTTTTCCTTTGTAAGTCTGCTTTTTTATTTTAATAATATAAATCCATGTACTCTGAACTATAGCCACATTAAAACTCATATTTCATTTTATAGTATTTTAGTTACTCTTATTGATAACTTGTGTATTTCATTCATTGTCTTTAAGTCCAATTATATAGATGTTGAATCCCTCTCCTGCGGCCCCCACCTCACCCCAGTTCATGCTTCCTGCCATACATGTCTTGCACCTTTCTTTCAGTCTTTACAAAGTTTTTCCCTGCAGGAGGCTTGTTTTTTTGGGCAGAGTTTAACTGTTATCATTCAGTTCTTTAACCCAGTATTTTTTAAAGCAATAATTACAATCTGAGATGACTGTGATGTATAATGAGATTCAGTACTTCATGGTTGTAATATCTTTAATATTCAAAATTATTATTGGTACTCGTGTCTGTTGTTTTTATACTTTCTGACACACTTTGTTTATGATCTTCCAACTTGTGTTTCTTCTGTTCAGTACTCATGATATGGTTGTTTACCTTGCTTACGATAGGGACTCTCAATAACTTTGCCAATACTTACTTCATTCTATTAATGTTCTATGATACACACTTCTTCACATTGAGAACCTGAACTGTTTGAATGACAAAACCCTTTTAAAATTTTTTGTGCTATCTTCATTTTATGTGTAGGAGTTTATTTCCTGCATGTGTATAAGTGCAGTCCTTCAGAGTCAGGAAGAAGAGGGTATTTGACCCCTGGAAACTAGAGTGAAGGCGGTTGTTAGCCCACCAAATCTGGGTACTGAGAACTGATCCTGGGTCCTCTGCAAGAGCACCGGCCCGCCTAACAGCTTAAATCCGAGGCCATCTCTCCATCCCAAAATCTTTCTCTTTTATTTATAAAAAAACTTTGTACTCATTGGTTTAGTTACTCTCTAGCTTCGAGTATCATTAGATTCCTGAACCTCCCTTAGGCTTTCTAACCTTCTTACAGTGAATCTCCAGAGTGTGTGTTTACAAAAAACACCCTAATAATTTAAAGAGCCAGAAGAATAAACCTACAGAAAATCAAAGTGTTTTCCATAGCCTCATAGAATCGAATATCCTCTACCTTTGTGTTCGGATACATGCTATATAGCTGGAAATAGCATTATATCCTACGGACTGAGGACTTAGTCCCACAAGATTGCTTCCACTTGAGATGCTAGTTATAAGCAACAGGTTCTCACCTTTATTCTGGCTGATGAGTTGTAAACTTGAGGAGCTAGTTGCAGTCACCAATTTGGGCTTATTAATAAAACAGAACAATTGATTTGCTTTGGTGAGGGCTCCAATTTACTTTTATTACAATAAAGGCTATTACAAAGCGGAATTAGATAAGCAAGTCGGAAAGCGATGTATGCGGCTACGGCATTTTAGAAAGAGGAAGATGATTCTGTTTCTGTGTCGCCTGTGGGTGGGGCACCCTGTGGCTAACCCACTGTCCACCGGTAGATTCAACCCCCCACTTGTTCCCACCTGTAGATAACCTCCATTGTTCAATACCGGTCGATAACCTCCACTTGTTCCACCTGTAGATAACCCCCACTTGTTCCACCATTGATCTGGAAGCTCTCCTTACTGTTGTTATGGAGACTTTATTATATAGATGCTTGATTGTATATTTGCCCCAGGGTTGACCAAACTCATCAACTCATATGTCACTTGACTACCTTTCCTTCCTGGCTGAGGGCTGGACTGGAAGCTTTGGTCTTTCCAGTGACCACTCCTCTTCCGGATGCTCTGGGGCCCCTGAGCCACCAGTCATCTCAGTAACAAACAAAAGGCGTTTTATCACTTCAGAGGTCCAAGGTTTTAGAAACTGTATACCAGAAAACAGGAATGAAGACAAAAATATATGTACTGCATAATGTCATAATTTGATCAGTGAAAGGAGGGGGAAGCACGAGGGGTCTAACAGGGATTGGGAAGAGAGAAAGGGGAGGCCAGTAGGGGAGGTGCGAAAAAGGAAGTGCCTGGTAAAGACTACAGGGGAACGACGGGGAAAAGGGTTTCATAAAAACCCCCCTTTTCTGCAAGGTAGGAGAATATCCAGTTGCCTCTCTTTGCTATTCTGCCCCCCTTACTTTATCTGTTTCCTACCTCTAATGTCCTCCTTTTTTCTTTCATTTCTTTTTATTTTTTTTTTTATTAAAATCCACTGAGGTGTTAGGTTGCTGTTGCATTGTGAGGGGACAGTCACAGAAGCATGGTGAGGAGACACTCACAGGGGCAAACATCTTCACAAGGAAAATGACTCCTAGCAGCCATCACTGCCCAGCGGGTCTCCTCAGCTAGGGATTAGGGCCTCTGAGCCACTCCCACCCTAGTCTGATCTTGACTGGCTTGATCTTGTAGCAGGTGCTGTGCAGCGGCCGTGTCATGTCCAGAAGAGGGCATTTCACAGCTTTCCTCCCTTAACCCTCTGTCTTTCACATTTTCTGTTTGCCATGTGTTCCCCCCAAGGCTCGGCTCTGGGTATGTTTGAAGGAGGAGAGGGGTTTGGGGAAGGATTGTTCCACAGTTCGGGCTAGCACTTTCCGCGCTATTGTCAGCACTGACCACTAATGAGCATCTGACTTTAACTATGCCCCCTGCAACATGACAGTTCCTTTGATAACATCGCAGAAGCTGACAGGCACATGCCTTTAATATTTGGGCAGTAAGGCAGTTGTGGACATTATGACCAGCCGAGTAATTCTAATATGATATAATTTCTGTCTTTTTCACATGTTTGGTTGCCATTTATTACTGTGGTAAACAAATCAGTCTTGATGTCTCAGCTGAATAATTACAGAAATTTTCCTTATAGCTTTGTCCCAGTATCTCGGTGCTAGCATTATTTAAGGTCTCGGTGAAAGGCTTTTTTTTTTTCAGACGATGGCTCCGTTCTAGCTGCCCATACAGGTGGTTGAAAGGTTAAAAGGGTGCCCTTAGGCTTCCTTTGAAAAAGGCAGTAATGGGTGGAGCCCTCATGCCTAATCAGCTCGTGAGAAACTCCACCTCTTATATGAACTTTCAGATTAGGTTTCAAAGAAACTGGGTGTTTCACAGCATTCTCCTCCCTTTCCTCTGGCTTTTGCATTCTTTCGGTCCCTCTTCTGTTTTTTCAAGCGTTCACCATGAGCCTGAGTGTGTTTGAGGGAGGCAAGGGGGTTAGTGCAGATGTCCAGATGTACAGATTCACAGGATTTGTTGATAGTTGAGCTAGAATTACCTTCAGGTTTCTCTTGTAAGCAAAGGTTATAAGGACATAGGATATCAGACCTGTATAGCACTTCAATATCTTAGAGCAAAAGTTTAAATGTGCATACCTTCTTAGAAACAGTTTTTAGAAAACTAGGAAATTTTACCTTAAATTAAAGTCACAATCGTCATTCATCATCATTTTTATTTTTTTAATTTTTAATTAATATATTATTTATGTGTCTGACATTGGTACTGTCGACATGTAGGTTGTGCAACCCAAGTCGTGCAATGCCAGAGGGTCAGGAAGACGGGACCGGATTCCCCTGAACGAGAGTTCTCCTGGAATTGGAGTTACAGCATGGTTCTCACGCCTGCGTGTGATTGGGGATCGGACCCGGGTCCCTCTGTGCAAGAGCCAGTGGTTTTGGTGCGCAAATGCCTAGGGCATCTCTCTCCAGCCCCCTCGATCATCATGTGATAGTATATAAGGCAAAATGCCTTGGAGTTAACAGGATGGTATTGGATGCAGCTCATACTTGTATTGAATCCATATATGACTAGGCCAAAGAGAAAACTGGTGATGACAGTCATGTGCATAAAAGGAACATGCTCAGATTGAGGTCGCAGAAACAGGGACAGTGTTGGACAGGATTTTGAATTGAAATAAATACAGAAACCAAGTTATTGTTAAAAAAACTTGCTGCTGTGTAGTTTGACCGGCTATATATAGATCTATATATATTATATATCTATATACAGATATGACATATCGCAGCGACAGGAGCTAGAAGAATCTGTGTAGCATTGGGTAAATATTTGAAGAGTACTTCATTTAATTTTTACAGTAATAACTGATTTTTTTAGACTATTTACTAGATGAGTGGCTTAGAAAGGAAAAGTAGTCTTTGGTCACAGATGGTTTGATGAGCTTTGCTTTGGACAGTTGCATATACCTTTGGAAAATGAGATGGTATAAAACAGTGGATGAGAGAAAAGTCATGCCTCTTGTGTCATATCTGTTCTCTGGATTAAAGGCAGTACTTTAATAGAATAGGCACTTACTGAATGTTGACTTGTGCTATGAAGATTGTAGGTTTTTTTTAACGGAATGAATTTAAATTAATCTATTATAGCATGCAAAATCATTTTCACAATTTAAAATAAATATTCCTTCTCCTTTAAGAATTCTTGTTTCCTTGATGCTTATGGAGTTTTTGTCTTAAGCATCTAAAAATGGTTTGCTTGTGGGTTTTGAAGGATTTTCCCCCTTGTAATGCATGCTGGTACTGGTGGTTAAGAACCACACTTTGAAAAATTCTGTACCAAGGTTTCATTAAATCATAAGTTCTTAAGGGTTTTTTTTTTTTTTTTTGTCATAGATGCCTTTGGGATTTGGGAAAAGTTTCTATACATGGAAAATACATGCATGCTTACATGCAATCTTGGATGATCCATATGGGTTTTAACAGAATCCGATGGAGAAGGAAGGTTGCAAATATGTGGTTATTAGTGTGAATGTGTCCTCAGGTCAACAAGAGTTGACTAATTTGCTTTAAGCCTTTGCTTTTTGTTTTGTGTGATTTTTGTTTTTTATTTTGTTTTTTCAAACCACTTATTTAGTAATCCAGATAGAAAACACGATTTTTTTGTTATTGTTTTGTTTTTTTGTGAGACAGGGTTCCCTGTAGCCCCCAGCTGTCACTTAGAACTCACTTCTTGTAGACCAGGCTGGCCTGACTAAAGCCTTGAACTCACAAAGATCTGCCTGCTTCTGCCTCCCGGTTGCTAGGATTAAGGTGTGCACCACAAAACAACCTGGATAATTTCATTTTTTTCAATTTATTTTTATGATGCTTTTGTGTATTTTCCTACATCATTTTTCCCAATTCAGTTCAGGGCATATATCCCCTTCCTTCCCCCCACCCCACCCTACCCCATCGCAGATAGTGCATTCTGCCGATAAGTTTTTCTGCATCCTTTCTCTGCTTTTTTGTTTTGTTTTGTTTTCATTTTTTTTTACCAATAGGTTGCTATAATTTGTCCAGTAACCAAGCATCCTTCATGTCAAAACCCAATTTGCACAGCATTGTGCCCCCAAAACCCCACCAAGTCATGGGTCCCCCATCCAGCGGGGGGGGGGGGCGGTTGTATGTTCAATCAAGTTTGATCAAATGAGGTTCAGTCTATATTGTTGTAGTTTTCACCATTAACCCTCAATTCGAAGCCTTACATTCACATGCCCCCTCTTCCGCAGATTGTTCCCATAGGCTTAGAAAAGGGGCACAGGTGGATGAGAAGGCAAAAACCTCTACTTTCTCTGGCAGCTGATGTCATTGGTTCTCTAGTCAGTTCTGGCTGTTTTCTTTCATGGGCTGCACAGTTGTCCAGGCTTAACCTTCGTCATACTAATGAAGCCACATGCAATTAGATATTTAGGTATTTTAACAATATAATATATAGCCTTTCGATCCTACTAATGAAGCACACACAATTAGATATATGGGTATTTAAACAGTACTAATTGTTATGGTAGGTTACTTTGGTATAGACACAGATGTTTGGATGGTATGTCAATTCATGATCTACATTTTCTTCTGTCAAGTATGGCAGGGTCTTCGTGTGGTTTATAACATCTCCTAACCATTAGAGGATTTTTTTTAATTTAATTTTTATTGATGGTTTGTGCATTTCGTACATCATTCATATTTTTAACAACTTTACTTGGTTTTGAGATGTTAGTGAATGTGTTCTTTTTATTTTTTTTTAATTTTAAGCTGTTGGATTTATAATAAATTTCTGAATGTATTTAATAATAGAAATATTTTACTAAGTACAAACTCTTTTATACCTAACAAAATTACAAGATAAAAACCAGTGGATTGATAACAAATATCACAAAAGCTTGATAACTTCAGATACCATGAAAATAAGACTGTATGTTCAAAGTAAAGCTAAAATTATAATTTTTATATTACAGAATTTGGTATTAAATGGTATTAAATACTACTGTAGTCAAATTGGTGCCTGTAGAAATAGCCATTGAAAAATTTGACATTCCAGATTTCACATGCAAAAAGAAATGAGGTTTTAAAATAACACGTATGTTTGACATCCATATAGACTGTGAGGATTCCTTATGAACCACACATATTTTGAAAACCTATATAAAAGTGCTTCAAAATATGCTAGGTATGACCTCGTAATATGATTTTCTTAACCATATTGTTGGAAAACACATTTGATATACAGTTTTGAATAAAATATGCTTGAGGAGCTGGAGAGATAGACTAGTGGTCAAGAGCACTGACTGCTCTTGCAGAGGACCCGGGTTTGATCCCCAGCACCCACATGGCAGCTGAGAACCGTCTGTAACTCCAATTCCAGGAGAACTCCAGTTCCAGGGGAATCCGAGACCCTGAGACCCTCTTCTGACCTCCGCGGCATTGCACGACACGGGTACACAGACCTACATGCAGAGAGTACATTTATACACATACAAAAAATAAAATAAATAAAAATATGCTTGAAGCATTTCTGGTAAATTAGTATTTACATACTAGCTACAAAATGCATTAAGTCTTTGGGTATAGACACATAAACTGATTATAAATTGAAAATGTTGGGCCTGGAGAGATGGCTTAGTGGTTAAGAGTGCCGACTGCTCTTGCATAGGACCTGGGTTTGATTCTCAGCACCCACATGGCGGTTAAGAACCATCTTTAAGTCTAGTTCCAGAGGAATCTGATGCCCTCTTCTGACCTCCTAGGCATTGCATGACACAGGTACACCAACCTACATGCAGACAGTACACTCATACACATAAAAAAAATAATAAAATAAAAAATTGAAAAAATTGAAAATGTTAATAGTGTATCATAGCTTAAGAAGACATGATTGCTTTTTATGGTAGAGTAGAGTAAGAAGCTATTTCAGTAAATCACTGGAAATGGAGTCACTAAATCAATATTAGCACAAGTCCTGTGTTTGAACTAGTTGGTTCAGTGACTACATAAGGAAAAAGATGTAATCACCAGCTTACCTCTGCCGGTTTCATGATTCAACATGACACATACTTTGAGATATTCTCTTTATTGCTACCATATATGGTATCTTTTCTAATTTTTAGATAAAATTGGTTGTAGTTTGACTCAGAAACCAGAAAATGAACACATAGTTAAAGTGCTTACATGAGTCAGAGTTTTATACTTTTATTCACTGAGGATGTCAGTGGTTGCTCGCTATGCTTCTCTACTGCTCTAACCTATAAAAAGCCAAATCATTTTATTAAAAAAAAAAAAGGCACTGAATCCAACATAAACTCATATTTTAAAGGGATGTCCTAATAGATACCTCTGGTACTCTACTTTCTTTTGTTATAACAAAAATTCCTGATGCTGTGTACTTTATAATGAAAAGAGGTTCATTTAGNCACGGGTACACAGACCTACATGCAGAGAGTACATTTATACACATACAAAAAATAAAATAAATAAAAATATGCTTGAAGCATTTCTGGTAAATTAGTATTTACATACTAGCTACAAAATGCATTAAGTCTTTGGGTATAGACACATAAACTGATTATAAATTGAAAATGTTGGGCCTGGAGAGATGGCTTAGTGGTTAAGAGTGCCGACTGCTCTTGCATAGGACCTGGGTTTGATTCTCAGCACCCACATGGCGGTTAAGAACCATCTTTAAGTCTAGTTCCAGAGGAATCTGATGCCCTCTTCTGACCTCCTAGGCATTGCATGACACAGGTACACCAACCTACATGCAGACAGTACACTCATACACATAAAAAAAATAATAAAATAAAAAATTGAAAAAATTGAAAATGTTAATAGTGTATCATAGCTTAAGAAGACATGATTGCTTTTTATGGTAGAGTAGAGTAAGAAGCTATTTCAGTAAATCACTGGAAATGGAGTCACTAAATCAATATTAGCACAAGTCCTGTGTTTGAACTAGTTGGTTCAGTGACTACATAAGGAAAAAGATGTAATCACCAGCTTACCTCTGCCGGTTTCATGATTCAACATGACACATACTTTGAGATATTCTCTTTATTGCTACCATATATGGTATCTTTTCTAATTTTTAGATAAAATTGGTTGTAGTTTGACTCAGAAACCAGAAAATGAACACATAGTTAAAGTGCTTACATGAGTCAGAGTTTTATACTTTTATTCACTGAGGATGTCAGTGGTTGCTCGCTATGCTTCTCTACTGCTCTAACCTATAAAAAGCCAAATCATTTTATTAAAAAAAAAAAAGGCACTGAATCCAACATAAACTCATATTTTAAAGGGATGTCCTAATAGATACCTCTGGTACTCTACTTTCTTTTGTTATAACAAAAATTCCTGATGCTGTGTACTTTATAATGAAAAGAGGTTCATTTAGGTAACAATTTTGTTGAATTACAAAACATATTAAATGTTTGGTCATGGACATTCATAGTTTAGCTATGAAATGAAAATAAATCACTGCACATTTACATTTTTAAGCTTTAGTAGAGTAAAATCAGATGCTGTTTCCAATAAATGATGTGAAATATAGTCAGTCTACTGAAAAAATATTAACAGATTTAGGTTGGAGAATGAAACCCCAAGGTCAGACTACCCCTAAGATTAGCCTGTTTAGGTTGCCATGTGGTAGATATGGTAAATGACAGAGATAAGAACCCATTCTTGTGGAAGTTAACTGAGGTTTCACAATAATCCCTTCTAAGGATAGCACACCCAACTATGCTCCCAGTATGTGAACCTTTGGGGAGAACAAAACATGATCAGTTTGGATCTACCCCATAGTAATATCCAAACTGATCATGGCCATTGTAAATATCTTTTAGCAGCATTTGAAGACTGGTTCATTTATGAACATTACACAAGTAGTGTAAGACATAACATTACTCAGTTGTAGTAATGTGGGGTAGATGAATAAAAGGGACAGTAGGCAGGTAGGGATTTGAAAAAAAAGCCTTATTAGATTTCTTTTTAAAATAATCCTTTATGAATTTTTTTTTGCCTTTCTTCAGTTTATTAGCCTCTAGTTGCTAATAAAAACGCCTCTTATGTGTCTAGATTCAATTTTTTGGGGGGTCTTTTTGAGACTGGGTCTCCCTGTAGCCACAGCTGGACTGGAACTAACTATGTAGACCAGACTGACCTTGAACTCACAGAGAACTCACCTGCCTCTGCCTCTGGAGTTCTGGGATTATAATCAAAATTAAGTCTTCCTCATTAATTAGGTTCGTTTAAAAAAACCTTTTTTTTTTCAGTTCCTTGCCTCAAGAAAATCCTGTACATCAGATAACTAAAGCTTTTTAGCATTTTTTTTTTAATTTTTGGTAACTGCTGTTAGAAAAACAATAGCTTTTTATTTTCCCATGATTTGGTTCCCATGGGTTTTTGACATGGGAAACTTGTGTTAGTGTTTCTTTCTGGAGCTGTGGTATTTATCGTTCTTTTTTTTTTTTACATTTACTGTGTCTGATGGCATTCCTGCCATACCCATCGTGTTAGGGTCATGTGTTTCCAAGCATTTCATATTTGTTGAAAGCTTGCATGTTAGAGTGGCTCATTACAAAGGTGTATGTGTCCTTGTTTCCCTGTGTGTCACCTGCAGTACAAGACAACTTCCAAAGGAAGCTCTTTGGAACTTTAGTGAAATTCTAGCAATTAAATCATTATTATGTGTATTTTAAAGCTGATTTCTGTAATGAACTTGGGATTGCATATTTTCAGTAAATTATTTCTATACTAGTACTTTCTAAGTTTTTAAATTGCTAGTTACTTTCCAATTGAAGGCAGAGATATTTTTGCTTGTTATTAAGCATTTCTTATAATTTGGAAGGGTAAATTTCACTATCAAATTCTAAGACATTTTTGGAATCACTGCTGTAGTCAAACCTTTTGCCTCTTTATAGCAAAGCTTAGGGAAATTTAGCAGCTGAATTAAATGATTACTTTAAATAAGAATTAGGAGGCTGACTGCCTAGAATGGTCTGTGCACAGAGTGGGTTATTATGTTTTTTAAATGAGAGCTCTGTTAGTTGTTTCTGTGAGGGAGTCGTCCTCACATGGTAAGAGCTCTGAGGGAAGGGTTGTATAACAGGAATATAGCACACATCATGAATCTCAAATTCTATACTTCTTTGTGGATAGAATATATTTTCTGATTAGCACCTTTTGGAGATTCTTATCTTAATGGTCTGCCTGTTGAAGATCTTTTCAATTTTTTTTTTTTTTTTGGTCTTTTCGAGACAGGGTCTCCCTGTAGCCCCAGCTGTCCTGGAACTCACTCTGTAGTCCAGGCTGGCCTTGAACTCACAAAGATCCACCAGCCTCTGCCTCCCAAGTGCCAGGATTAAAGGCATGTGCCACCATGCCTGGCTTAGATCTTTTCAATTTTATAAAGATGCAATACTCTTGTTTCCTTTTCATTTAAAACTTTTAGAGGGGCTGGAGATATGGGTCTCCAGTTAAGAGCACTGATTACTCTTTCAGAGGACCCAGGTTCAATTCCAGCACCCATATGACAAGAAACAACTGTCCATAACTTCAGTTCCAGAGGAATCTGACACACTCTTCTGACCTCCTTAGACATTGCATACCATGGGTACACTTTACATGCATGGAAGCAATGCACTCATACACATAAAATAAAAATAACAAATAATTTTTTAAGTTTTAGAAAGAAGTATTAGTGGATCCACATATTTTTAAGGAGGATAAATATTTTAATGACTGTAGTTGTAAATTTTACTTACATATGACACATAAATATAGCTGTGGTTGTAAACGATGCTTACTAACTAAAGTCATATTTTACCAGTGTACATGAAAATATAAAGTGTCTCCTATAATTAGTGACAATATTTACATTCTCTTCAAATATTTTGTTTTTTTATTTTTTTAATTTATTATTTTATGTGTGTGAGTGTACTGTCTGCATGTAGGTTGGTGTACCCGTGTCATACATTGCTGTGGAGGTCAGAAGAGGATGTCGGATACCCCTGGAACAGGAGTTAAAGACGGTTCTTAGCTGCCATGTGGGTGCTGGGAATCGAACCTGAGTCCTCTGAAAGAACAGTCAGTGCTCTTAACTGCTGAGCCATCTCTCCAGCCCCAACAAATATTTTGTATATATGTATATGGATGTACAGCACACCAAGAGTCAATGTTTAAATTGGGCCTTCCTATAACTTATGTGTACCTGGGATGCCTTTCTTCCTTCATGGTCTTGGCTTCATATTCTACTTTCTGTAATCAATACCCTCTTTTTATTTTCCTGTGTTCCATGGGTTGCTTTATTTTCAGTCCTTCCCCAGCCTCCAAACCAGCAGGTTTTTTTTCCACCAACATCCACTTACAATCCATTTGCCTTTTGGCACTTTGGCAACACCTGATTCTTCTGGGAAGCCGTGATAGGAGGTCTCTTCACTGTGGGAATGTAGTCTAAATAATCCAGACCTGGATAGTGCAAAGCAGGATAGGAGAGGCTATGAGTTAGGATTCTGGATTTGTAGCAGATGCATCTTTATTACTCAGTAATTGAGACTTACCTAAACTAGGGAAGAAAATGAATACAGGCATTCCTTAGAGAAAAGGAGAAGCATATCTGACTGGTCAGTTTGTAGGCTTTACCCAGTGTGAATGCTGACAAAGATGGAGAATATTTGCTGTACTGAGGACATGCACTGTATTAGATGTATGGTATCAGTGGATCCATGAGACGTAGAATTTTAGCTCCCATTTTCAAAGATAGTGAGGGCTTGGGCCATACAAATTCAGGAGACACAGTTAGCAAATGACAGAGCATAAATGTGAGCTCATGATTGTCTAACTTCAAAACTTTTGCTCAATAAGCACTCTTATGGCTGTATGTATGTATGTATGTATGTATATGTATCAAGTCCTTCAACTAGTCTGAAGCTCATTTTCCTAACTATGAAACTGACCCAAATTACCATATAGCAATAAGGACTTTTGAAGGGTGTCCTTTACTTACTGAAGGTATTCAGTAAATAGTACTTCCTGAGTCCTTTTGTGTCAGAGTGATGAAAGAATGAGAGCGAACTTGCCTTCCTAAAATGATGGAAGAAATTTTACTTGTGGATATTTGCAGTGAAACTGAGATGATGGAAGTCAAAGGCACTGATTCCATTTTTCCGTACGTGCTTCCCCACCACACAGAGTCTCTGCTCTCTGCTTACTGAAGTCTGGATTCCTATTTCAGGAGGAAACTTATAATCTGTAATTACAAAGAGCTAAATTGCATCTGTCCCTAGAAGTGAGTTTTACTCTAGGCATAGAGGATTGATGGTTCTTTTTAAGTGAAAATAACACTTAGCATACAGTTGTCCTATATTGCCTTCTTTCTAGTATCATTGACTAGAATTGGACCCAGATGTAGTCCCATGTGGGTTCTGGGAACCGAACCTGGGGGCAAGTGCACAAATATTTCAAATATTTTTCTAAAAGGTGTAATATTCAAAGCATTCAGAAAAGAACAAGCTATCAAATATGACCCTGACTTTATGAAACATGTTTTGAAGTTTGAGATAGGCTTGGACAAATTAAGGATAGGATATAGTTCAGGAATCTGCTTATTCTGAAAGGTAAGTAAACTGAAGATACTTAATTTTTTCTGTCCTTACTTTATAAGTAGAGCATTGATATGAATAATACTCTTTGGTGTTACTTGCAGTAGAGCTACTGTATTAGTTCATTGTTGCTTGCCAACAATACAGTAAGGTGGACTGGGTGAGCTATGAAGAAAAGGTAATCAGGATGGATCAACATTTTGGAGATCTAGGGTTGAAGGGCCATACCTGATGATTGCCTTTTTATGACAGAGCCTGTGGTTCCAGGGAGGGTATAATATGGGGAAGTAGTGTGTGTGTCCTTTTCCATTCTTATAAAACACACCAGGATTTCAACATGGGGTTCTATCCTAATTACTGTGCTGAATACTGATCATGAAGGCCCCAACAATGAATATCATAGTGAGATAAAGTTTCTACAGTAGCTCACTGTGGAGAGTAAATAGCACATACAGCCTTGGGGGGCACACTCATACCATATTCATACTTTACCAGCCCCCATTTTTGGAAATGTGACTCTGAAGGAAAGGGAGAAGAAAATGTATAATTTGAAGGAAGGTCAGGTCTTTAGAAAAACCTTCATTTAGACAGTAGGTAAGATTAAGGTGAAAGATGATCAATGTGTGGACTGACAAGGAGGAGGATGGAAGAGCTGACAAAATGTAGTTATTTCTCTACACATACCCAGGAAAGAGACAGAATTCATGGACCTCGATGGGATGTCTATGTTTCATGATCTGAAAGTAAGGATGACAAGATAAAAGCAGACCTAGACAGGTAATTCTGCAAAATCAGCTGAGAACAACTTGAGATGATAGGATCTCAGTATCTGGTAGGCAGTGGGAACCAGGGAGTAGAGCAATTGGTTTTCAGTACTGACTTTGATGTGATTATTTTCTACACTGTGTATTACCTTTATTTAAGTACTGGAATGGAAGTAGCCAAATTGTTTCCATTGAGCATCTTTAGAGCAAATGCTGTAGGCTTTAGTACTTCTGTTTTAGGTCTATTTCATGTCAAGAGTGTTGAGATATTTGGACCTTGTTTCTATTTCTGGTTAATTTTACTTGTAAGCTTGCACTTCTTGCCCAAAATAAAATTTAGATTGAATTTTTTTATGAATTCCTTCATTTCCTGGACTCCACATTTTGATATATTTGCTTATTTTCTTTTCTTTTCTTTCTTTATTTATTTTTTAATTTTTATTTATTTCCGTATGTGTATGAATGTATTGTCTGCATGCAAGTCTGTGCACCCGTGGCGTGCAATGCCACGGAGGTCAGAAGAGGGTGTCGGACTCCCCTGGAACTGGAGTTCTCCTAGAATTGGAGTTTCAGACGGCTCTCAGCCGCCATGTGGGTGCTGGGGATCGAACCTGGGTCCTCTGCAAGAGCGGTCGGCGCTCTTAACCGCTAGGCCATCTCTCCAGCCCATATTTGCTTATTTTAATAAGGAATAGCTGTACCTTTGTCTTTTGGGCTATACTCTTATTTTTCAATGAGACCTTTGTAATAGTAATACACATACAGACTTTTAAAATTGTGTAGGGTGGAGAAAGCCTTTGTGATCATTTGGGATCGCTCCCACATTTCTCATGATAATAATCTGAAGTCAAGAGAATAAAGAATAGCATGTATTGAGTGGTTATCTCAGGTGTTAATTATAACAATCTCATAACATAATTGAACTGCACTTCCTGAAATAACATATAAAGTAATGGCACAGTTGGTTTCAGGAGCTATATCCTTTATAACCATACTTCATGGTTTAAACAGTGTAGTTTGGTACAGTACAGATTAGTTAATATTTCCTACTATTATATTAAATATTTTCTTTGATACTTAAGTGAACAGCAAATGCCAATCATTACAGTTTATGTATTACTTAATCTAGTAAATATAAATACTTTGGTAAAATGCATGTATTTGTGAAAGGCTATATGTGAGGATGAAGCACAAATATAATTTCTGTCTCCTAAGCTTAGCAGTCAATATTGTTTTGTGAGTTTTAGATATAAATGCTACTTTTGTGTATTGGGATTGATCTGCCTTAGCCAAATAATTTGACAGAAATGAAAATTTAAGTGAACATAATTTCTTGTATTTATTCCGTCGCCTCCAACTTTGACAATAAAGCACTTGCTTTTTTTTTTAATTTTATTTATTTCTGTATGTGTATGAATGTACTGTCTGCATGCAGGTCTGTGCACCCGCGTCGTGCAATGCCGCGGAGGTCAGAAGAGGGTCTCGGATTCCCCTGGAATTGGAGTTTCAGACGGTTCTCGGCCGCCATGTGGGTGCTGGGGATCGAACCCGGGTCCTCTGCAAGAGCGGTCGGCGCTCTTAACCGTTAGGCCATCTCTCCAGCCCCAAGCACTTGCTTTTATTTAGTAAACTGGGAGTTGTTTTTGTTTGTTTTGTGTTGTTTTTGTTTTTATCAGTACTTCTAAAATATTTTAAAGCTTCTTTTTTTCATGGTAGTAAAATGTGTTTGTAAGAATCAACTATTCAAGTATTTTTAAGTGTCCAACTAGGTACACTCAGTACATACAGTGTTCTGTAACTATCACTACTGTTTGTTTTTATGTTTTCATTGTCCCAAATAGAATTTCTTTATAAAATCTTGCTGGTTACTTTCTGTTGGGGCCTGGTCTCACCCTTCCTTCAGCAACTCGCATTCTGTGAAATCTGCTTACATGGCTAAGCTTGTCACTGGAATCAGAGTACATTCCCTTTGATGATTTGTTTCATATCTATGAAAATCATAGTTTTGTAGTTGTTTATTATGAAGCAATGAAATACACATGTGTCTGGAAGGAGATCAAACTGAATGTTGTAAATATTCAAACATTTTTATTGAGCAAGGGAAGAAGGAAACACTGGGGATTAAGGACTCTGATACACAAAAAAAATGTCTAGGATTCTTTTTTTAATTTTTTTTATTTTATTATTTTTTACGTATGAGAGTACTGTCTGCATGTAGGTCTGTGCACCTGTGTCATGCAATGCCTCGGAGGTCAGAAGAGGGCGTCAGATCTCCCTAGAACTGGAGTTAAAGATGGTACTCAGCCGCCATGTGGGTGCTTGGGACTGAACCCAGGTCCTCTGCAAGAGCAGTCGGCGCTCTTAACCGCTAGGCCATCTCTCCAGCCCCATGGATTCTTAAATCAGTGCATTTTCTTCCCTTCCTGTTAGATTCCTGGAACAGGGAACACACCCAGCATAACGGGTATTTGGACCTGTGATCCAAGAGTTTAGTCCCCAAACACAGAGAGAAGCTGGACTCAGCAGGCGCATGGTTCTGGAGACCTTCCTTGCATGTTTCTGTTTGTGCTCAAACAAAATACAGCAGTTTAAAGAATTTTAAAAACTTATTTTTAAAAAAGAATTAAAAAAAAACAACAAACTCGTTTGGGGCTAGAGAGATGGCTCAGTGGTTAAGAGCACTGGTTGCTTTTGCAGAGGACCTAGATTCGGTTCCCAGCACCCACATGATAACAACCATCAATAACTCCAGTACCAGGCGATTAGTGCCCTCTTCTGACCTCCATGGACATTGCATGACTTGGGTGCACTTACGTTCATGCAGGGAATACACTCATACACATAAACATAAAATGTTTTTTAAAAACTTCATGTTTTATTCCATTTTTCTTTCGCTTAAATGTGAAGTTTTCTTGGCTACTGCTATTTCTATTTCAAAACAATCACATATTACTCTTGCATAGTAAAGAAATGGATAAATTCTCATATTTTTTGGAAAATTATTTTGGTTTTTGAATAGAGTAAGAACTTAAGAAAATAAGCATAAAGTTCATTTGAATTTTAACCTCACATGCCAAGAAAGATAATTTTATATCACTCTATCAGTATATTAATATATTTTATATGAGCTGAATATAATTTTATTTGCTTCATATTTTTTAACAGTTAACATTTCTAATGAGATATGTTTATTGCAGCTAAAAGATGGTGGCAAGGCGTCTCAGGCACATGTAAGAATAGGCGATGTGGTCCTCAGCATTGATGGAATTAGTGCACATGGAATGACTCATCTTGAAGCCCAGAACAAGATTAAGGGTTGTACAGACTCTTTGAATATGACTCTGCAAAGGTAAATTGATTATTGATTTTTTTTGGCTCTGAGAAAGAAAATAACACTGAGACATGTGATTCTTTGTGTTTGATTTGTAATGTAGAAGAAGCACTTTCTACACAACTGTTTCAGGTAAGTAAGTAAATAAATAAATAAATAAATAAATAAATAAATAAATAGCATAATTGGATATTCAAGGAGTATGAGAATTTATCAAAGTTAAGGATTATTTCTCTCCGAAAAGTGATGTTATCCATATAATTACAGAAATTGGTTTTATGATTTTAGAGAATTCAATAACTCCTAAAATTTCTTAGTAGAATGCACACTAAGAATTATTGTAGAGTCCTTGACTTGTATTCTGAGTAGTTACTAGAGTGTGTCCGTCTATGACATGATTTGACCCTTCTTAGTTAATTTTTTTCCTTTTTATTTTGAACAGAAAACTGTTTCTTAATAAATTCACCTGAAGATTGGATTTAAAAAATTTATATTTTTAAAAAACTTTCTCAGACCTCAGTAATAAAATAATTCTCTTACTGGTGGTAGTAAGTCAGGCGTTTTGAGCATCTCAGCACTTGATCTGCCTCGAAACCACTATGTCACAGTGCTTGATGAAAGTGGTCCTGGCCATGCCAAATCAGAATTTCTGCATGTAAGGATGTCTGTTTGTTTCCTGTTATAATTAATAGAGTTTAAGGTAGGAATCATGTGAGTGCGAACAGGAGAAATGAGTTGAATGCCAGCTCTAACCCTTCATAAGGAGGGAGCCTGACCAAGGGCCAAGTCCTGCTTTTAATGATTTCAGAAAGTGTTCTCTGTTTTTTAAATGCAATAATCTATTATTTCTTTGAGAATTTCATACATCCATGCAATATATTTTGGTCATATTCACTCTCTGCTATTCCCCCAAGTGTTCTTTACTTTATCATATTTGGAAATCACCACCTTATCCTCTGCAAACAACTCATATTTCCCATGAATTGTCATGCAATCTGAATCTTGAAAAGAGGAATAAAATGCACGGTATCTTCCAGACTTATTTGGAACCTATCTTCTCAGATTTCCCCTGAGACCGGTATATTCTGTGGAAGACCCTTAGCAAATGCCTTTCTGTTTCTGCTACTGCTGTTCCAGGGATTGCTACTTAAAGGATTAGTGCAAGATAAATCATATTTTCTTATTTTAATGAATATCAGTATAAATAAGTAGGAAAAAGTTCTAATACTTAAAGTAGCATTGATTTATATATTTAGGTTAATATATCACAGTTTTCTAACCAGTTTCATTTTTGCATTTTTTAACTTAAAATTCTTTCAGTGGGACTCCTGAGCCAATGGTTATATATACTTTGTTTTTATAGCTACACATTTTAATACATAGAAAAACAATTAATGAGAAAATGTATTACTAAAATAATGTTTCATACTGCATGTCTGTATATGGAGACGTGTAACATAAACATTGTTAATGATGAAATGAGGGTGTTCATTTTTATTTACAGACATTTTTGCCAAGTATGAATTCTGAAAGGAAACCAAGAACATAAGAAGCTTGTCTGAGATATCAGGACTATAAAACAAATACAGATGATGGGGACTGTTTCTCACAGCCTAAAACCAAGTCTCTGTATTTGTGTAAGCTCGTTTCTTGGGCTTCTATCATCTCTTTCATACTAACTTCCTTGTTTTCACATTGCACTCTTTATTTTATAACCCAGACACTGTACTTATTTTTATAAACCAGGACTCAGTATCTTATTTTCTATTGAAAACACTGGGTCTCATAGAATAGATGAAAACCAGATGTTACCCTGTTTGGATGCATTTCCAATGCTAGCAGCCTGCTACTGACTCTAATAAAATTACTGAAGTACAAAATGTAACTAACTTACAAAACCCACCTAATATTACAAATATTTGGAGATTTTATTTAATTTTATCTTTCTGTTTCTGAACATTGATATTCAGGGACACAAAATGTAAAGGAGAATTTTAGAGTTTGTTGTAATTAATTGTAAATCTGTTCATCTTTTTGAACATGTCTTGTGTTAATAAGAGCCTTTTGGGGGGATACTATGTGTAATTTTTTTCTTGTGTGTGGAGGTCAGAGATAAGTCTCAGGTGTCCTTCCTTGGGTGCTACCCACCTTGTTTTTTTGAGTTCTGATTGGTTTAGAGCTCACTTCTGAGGCTGGGCTGGCTGGCCAGGGAGCTCTAGGGACCCAACTGTCTACTATCCCAGTGCTTGGGTCATAAGTGTGCACTGTGATGCCAGTTTTTTGTTTTGTTTTGTTTTTTGTTTTTTGTTTTTCTCAACATTATGAGGATCAAAGTCAGGTTCTTGGGCATGTATGACAGGCTTCCTGACAGAGCTGTCATCTCCTCAGCTCTGTTATATACATTTAAAAAAAAAAATATATATAATATATATATATTAATGTTGTATATATTGTGTGTGTACTATATATATATATTAAATATATATATATATATATACATTAACAGTGTACATGTATAAGCAATAACATTGACAATGCTACTGGAGAAGTAATTTTTATTTATTTATTTTTTATTTAAATTTTTTAAATTTTATTTTATTTATTTCTGTATGTGTATGAATGTACTGTCTGCATGCAGGTTTGTGCACCCGTGTCGTGCAATGCCACGGAGGTCAGAAGAGGGTCTCGGATTCCCCTGGAACTGGAGTTCTCCTGGAATTGGAGTTTCGGACGGTTTTCAGCCGCCATGTGGGTGCTGGGGATCGACCCCGGGTCCTCTGTAAGAGCGGTCGGCGCTCTTAACCACTAGGCCATCTCTCCAGCCCCAGTAATTTTTATTTTTAAGAAGAAAATGCAACACTCAAGAGTTATCATTAATTATTTCCTATACTAAGGCTATTCTTTTACATGCTTTTTCTGTAATCATAGAAAATGTTTCTGGATTCGAGTAGTGTCATCAACTTACCTCTTATCAGTCAAATTGCTTCTTAATTCTCCCTCCAAACTGAATTATCTGTAACAGTACTTGTGCTATGCAACTCTTCCTTACAAATACAGTTTTCTGTATGAATATACAATATTTCCTATTACCAGTTTGTCTTAATTCTGTTTTCTTTTTTTTAATGAAACACACAAAACACCAATAAAATATTTTATTTTAAAAAATCCACCTTCAAAAATCAATTTTTGTGATTTTTAGTTGGAAAAATCTATGTACATGTATATATTAAAATCTATATGCATATGTAATGTGAAAAACTAGGTTATTATAGAAAGAAATCCAAGCCTTGTTCAGTTTTCAGAATTCTCTTAATTTCACAAATGTAATTCTCATCAAAGGTGAAAGAAGATAAAGTCACTTCAGTGTCATGTGTAGAGGAGACCTTAGTCACACACCTTGTTCGCTGCATTGTCTATATTAGAGTGACTGTGATGCTCTCCAGATTTAGAGGTCTTCTGTTTTACAAGGCCTGGGTTTCTCAGAATGATGGCACAGTCACACCAACAGAAAGCTATCAGTTTAAACCTTAAAAAATTTACATAGATATCATTTATACATTTATTTTTTTTAGTTAAGCAGAATCATTAGTAATGTCCTAATTAAGGTGTACTCATATTCGACCCATGTCTCCCAAAGAGTATGCGATATCACTAAAGCCACCCCTAGATCTTACTGTGTTCAGAAGGCAGATTCTATAAGATTTATAGTTTAAGAAGGTAAATGCTTGTTAGAACAAGAAAAAAATACTCTTTTTACAGTATATTAAGTATTTCAGAGCTTTTTAATATTATTTCAACAAAGGGGTTGGATTAGTCACTTTTCTGTTGCTGTGATAAAACCACCATGAATAAGGGAACTTATAAAAGGAAGAGTTTATTTGAGCTTATGATTGATTGACAGTTCCAGGGAATCAGAGTCCATTGTGGCGGGAAGCATGGTGGCCGGGGCTGGAGCATCAAGCTGAGGGTCACATCTCACAATGAGCACAGGAAGCAGAGAGAGAGAGAGAGAGACTGGAGACCACAAGGCTTGTTAAACTCACTAAGCCTGCCCCCAATAACATACTTCCTCCAGCACAGCCACACCTTCTAAGACCTCCAAGAACAGTGCCACCATTTTGGAGACAAAATGTCTGAATACTTAAAGCCTATGGGGGGACACTCTCATTCAAACCACCACAGGGATATAGGATGCAAGATTCTTTTTTATGTCATAAATAATATTTAATAAAGACACCATAACAGACATATGCAATTTGGTAGCATATATGTTATTAATAAAAGTTAAAGAAGAGATCTTAAAATTGTGAGGGGTGGGGGGCCATGTGAGGAGAGAGAGAGAGAGGTAGAATGATGTAAATATATTAGTCATGTATGAAATTATATTAAAATTTTAAATTATAAAAAGTTTTCTCAGGAAGAATTTTTTTTACTATGGATACTATTTGAAATTGCTAAATTGTAGGATGAAAAGAATGTGGAACAACTTTTAGTTAACTTGCTTATTTTCATTAATAGTCTTCTCCTCACTCATTGCTGTTCCTGGACAGATTTCTCCACTACTTGTTTATAGTACACTAAAATGGAAGTTGCCATAGTCAATGCTTTAGGCAAATTTCATACTCATTGATTTCATATTTCACACAATAAGAGGCTTACTAGAGTGAACTTAAAAGAAAAAAATTAAAAAATACAATATCTAGATCAGAAAGTCATGAGAAATAGAAAGGAAATTTGGTACTAGATAACATCACCAATTTTTTTCTTGATTTTTATTGAGCTTTTGGACATATCACTAAGATCTCAAGTTTTATATCTGAAGTACAATTTCTCAGGCCTTACTACTTACTTATTTCTGGTTATACTTTCCTTTTGGATGTTTAAGTTCACACAGTTAGCCCAGATTAACCAAGGTTTTTGTTTTCTCAAGGACACTTGAGAATCTGGTCCTCAAGGGTCACTCTGGTTTGTTTTTTTTTTTTGGGGGGGGGAGCCCCTGGCTCCTTTTGGCTTTTCAATTACCAGTTCCATCCATTCGAGGACAAAGTCAGATCTTACTAGACTAGGCTTCCTGAACATTTCATACATCCATTCTCATTCAAATTTAGGCCCCTTTGCCCATCCAGACTGCACTCAAAGACACCTCAGCCAGACCTCATGCATTCTGCAGTACATGTTAAGTCCTATCCAGTCAGGCATTTGTACTCAGATGTCCTTCGTTACAAATTCATCCACTGGAGTATAGTCAGCATATCTAGAGATATTAAAGAATGTGGTGCTCAAAACATGTTCAAACAGGAGCAACATCACCTGGGAACCTGCTGTAAGTATACAGCCCAGAACTACTGAGTCAGAATATTCAGGTTAGTATGACTCCCCAGAGAAGTTTTAAGTGTGCATTAATTTTCAGTGTTGGTTATCAAAACCGGGGAGTTCTGTTTTCTTAGAAGCAGAACACAATAAAGAATTATTCTGTAAGTAGCAATTAGGATTCTTCTGATATTACCTGATAGGCAGTGAGGGAAGCAGGAGAAATGGACTTGCACAAAGATGTGATTTCAGGAGATGGCTACTTTGCTTTGATCTAGCAGGAAAGTAGGGAACTGAATTGTTCCTTAGCATCTGTTGTGCCTTGAAGCAAGGGAACTGGATATTTTGTTCCTCTCCTTTGCTTATGCTAGTTCTGGGTAATCTGCTATCCTGGAAAGGGATGGATGGGTTGGGGAGAGAGAGAGAGAAAAGTCAGGGAAGGAACAGTGGGAGATTAGGAGGTATTTTCTTCCGGTTCCACAGAAAGTTGATGGTGTGAACCTTTAGCAGCAGGATAGGGAATCCCTGGAGCTTGGGTTTGCTATCTAGGAATTCAGTTCTAGAGGCAAATGTATACTATGAGATTCTGCTCAGACCTCAGTCCTCTGCCCAGAAGGTTATGCTCTAGTTCCATTAGGGATGTCCTTTCTAGGTCACAGTTATTTATCACTGAGTACCCTCCACCCCATTTCAGATAGGTTTCTTACTATCCCTCATATGCCTTTATGACATCTGATGAAATTTATCTGCAAGGCCCACCAACTGTTTGCTGTTAAGGCATAGTATCACATCTGTAAAATCCAACTGGAACCTCATCTCCTGCCCATAGTCTCTTCCTACCTACCCATCAACCCATCCAATATTGTTGCCACCTCCTGAAAATGAGTGAAACAGTGTATTGATTCATTTCAACATTTAATTATATAGTAGGTATAATCAGAAATAACAAGACTCATTTCATGAGTCATTTATAAATAAACCTAATTGGTTAATAGTCATACCCAATGCTGTTATTAAACTAATTGTTCCATGTATATTAGTCTTCTTTCTCAAACTAAGCTCTCTGAGAGCAAGACATGTTTTCTGTACTATTTTATTTGATAATATTTTGTGTAGTTATGTTCTTGATACCAGTAAATAATTATTTAATGTGTACCAGAAGATAGCACATTAGACCTACAGAGGGTCTGAGTGAAGCCTTATGGTGAAGGTGAGGTCAGACAGGTAGTAGAAATGGGGCAGAGCTGGGGCAGAAACTATAGGACTTTTGGGATAATTTATATGTTTTCTAATATAGTATATATTTTCTCTGTTCTGTTTGGAAAATAAAAAGATGTAAGAAAGCTTTGGAAAGTTATAACTGCTGAGGAGATAAATGACTTAGAAGTGTACAAACATCAGATAAGGAACAGTGATGCCAAAGAGAGAGAGAGAGAGAGAGAATCACATTTAGAAATTTTTTAGCAAATGTATTTGTTGTAATTCTTTGCTTTAACTATTATATATCCATTAACTTTCAAGTATTTTTATTTATTTAAATATTTATTATTTTATGTGTATTTCTTGCATGTAGGTAGGTGCATGCATGTTTTGCAAGTCCACGGAGGTCAGAAGAGGGCATCAGATCCCCTGGAACTGGAGTTCCCTATGGTCTTAGCCACCATGTGGGTGCTGGGAATTGAACCCAGGTCTTTTGCAAGAGCTCCCAGTGCTCTAAACCACTGAGCCATATCTCTATCCCTTTGTCTATGATTTTTATGTAAGTCAAAGTAGTTGGTTTTTAAACTTAACAATATTTCAGCTAATGAATGCAGAAAATTAAACTCAAATGATTTACTGTCCGATAACTATTGACTATATTAGAGTTGGATTTCACAAATAAGATTCCAAGAATAATAATTTTTAACTGCTTCATTTATTCCAGTAATCTCATAGGACATTGATAAGTTTGCTACTAACTTACTGTATGATTTGGGGCCAATCAGTAAAATTCTGGACCTTAGTTTTCTTGACTGTAAAATGAGATCATAGGTGATTATAGAGACATCTCATTATTGAAGTAAAAATTCTAGTTCTTCTCATTTTTCGGTTGTAAAAGGGTACATTCTCTAGCACTTGCTACTAGATCAAACCAAATTAGTTTGCTTATCTTGGCCAAGAGAATGGAAATTGGACTTGCTTCATTGGAATGATCTTAAAACTATGCCAGGTTAGCAAAGTGACTTGTTTCACTCCGACGACTTTCAGGTGAAAGTTATGTCAGTTTCAGGTAGTATTTTATCATCATAAAATACCATATACTTATCTTTACATCTTAAAATTAGTTCTGTGGGAATCACAGAAAATTGTATAGCTTTTCTCTTTTTCCTTGTTTTTATGTATTGGTAGTGGCATGTCTAGGTGTTCTTTTTTTCCTTTGCTCTTCAAATTTCATTTAGTGTATAACTTATTATGATTGGAAATGAAGGGTCTAGAAGGGTTGAGTTTTTAAAAATATTGATGTATTCTTTTCTGCCTTCTCCTTCTATATCCTTGAAAAACCAACAAAAAAAATTGTCAGGGGTCCATAAGTACTACTAATGAATGACAGATTGGAATAATTTAATAGGCACATCTAGTTATAAGAAGAAAAAAAAGAGAAAGTAGCCTTGCACCAGACTGAAGCTATTAGCCATCTTCTGTTTCATTTTACTAGATTGCTTAATACCCTATTACTATAAGCTGCATGAATTCAGCTCTGCCTGTATTTCACTAATAGCATGGAGGCAGAGCTTTAGAAAATAAGGAAGTTGATCTTGTTTTTAATCTAAAGTTTTCAGTTCTGTATCTGACAGTGTTTAGTTAGATTATCTTTCCTTTTTAATAACTGGAGTTGCATACCCATTAAGAGTCTGTTTTTCTTCTTGGTATTTCAGGTACCTCTCTGATACCTATTCTGCAATTTGACATTACTTGTCAGTTTTGGTTTTAGTTCTTTGCTTAGAAGATGTGGTTCTATCTCCACCTACGTCCATCATTAACATTGGAAGTGCTGCTTAGGCGAAGGGAGGACAAGCATGTATTGCCATTTATTATATATATATATATATATATATATATATATATATATATATATATATATATATATTTAATACCTGTCAGTCCATTAGAGGATGAAGTTGATGCCATTAGAAAACATCCACTTTTCATAGTTTAGAGAGTTTATGTGAATTTCTTAACAACGTCAGTTCAGTCTATGCATCAACATATCTCCACTCCCCTTTATTTTGGGGAAGACGATCTAACTGTGTAGTTTAGGCTGGCCTTGAACTCATGATCCTTCTGATTGACTGGCTGAGATTACAGGCATGTAACACCATTCTCGGCTGCCTTCTTTCACTTTTCCTGATATAGCCAAGAACTTGGTGAATAGATGAACTCCTAGTATATACTTTAAAAAGATGGAATAGAAGCACGATAGGAATGGCCCAGAGTCTTTACTTATAAGCACTGCATCTCAGTTTAAAGAGTACTTTTCATTTTTCTCACCTTAGTATTCTGTGATAGAGAGTAGAGCAAAATTATTTTCTTTGTGATTTAAAAAGACTTCACATGTAGAATGAAAGGAAAAGGGAAAAAAGCTAAATGGGTTAGTGAGCCATTAGATGGAGCACTCTTGTGCTGCCTGTTCTAAATTTGAATGGTACTTATTTTTTATTTTTGTCCCACAGGTAGGTTGATTGTATTGCTAATTTATTTCCTTATTGACATTTGAAGACTTAGATCTTTAATAGGCTTCTTATATATGTTCTGTGAGTAACTATGTGCTCATGATTGTTTTAAAATAAAGGTTTTTAAGGACTATTTAATGTGACATGTAATAGAAAAGTCATCATTAGTCACACATAGATAGAAAAGTGTTATCTTGGGCTGGAGAGATGGCCTAGTGGTTAAGAGTGCTGACCGCTCTTACAGAGGACCTGGGTTCGATCCCCAGCACCCACATGGCGGCTAAGAACCATCTGAAACTCCAATTCCAGGAGAACTCCAGTTCCAGGGGAATCCGACACCCTCTTCTGACCTCCGCGGCATTGCACGACATGGGTGCACAGACTTGCATGCAGACAATACATTCATACACATACAGAAATAAATAAAATTTAAAAAAAATTAAAAAAAAAGAAAAGTGTTATATCTCTTTTTTAATTCAAGTAGAGATAGATTGTTGGAAATAGATTTGAAGGTTCAGTGTAGTTCAGTTTTTTAATAATCAGAGGTACCTTGTTCATGTGGAAGCTTGGTAAAGATGAACTTTACATCTTGAAAAGTATGCAACTTTTTTTTTAACATGTAAGAGTCATTTGTTTTTCAGAAGGAAACAACTTCAATGCTATTTTCAAAGTCTTTGGGGGCAAACCCTAGGGAATAATACATTTAAAGATTTGCTTAATTTAAAATATTTATTGTCAAAAGGTTTTTTTGTTATTCCTGAGATTGTTCTTGGAAATTTTGTAATATGTAGAATTCTTTGTAAGTACAGAATCTTCAAAGCCGACACAAAGCAGAGCTGTAAAGGAGGGTGGGTGGCAATAACGCTGGCTCTGAATGACTCAAATGTCGCAGCTCTGCTTTGTTCGCTTTCTGGACATGTGTATATAGGCAAGCTGTGTAAGTTTACATTTCAGTTCTTCATTCGCAAATGGACATCATTGTAATCTGATTTACAGGGTGTTATAGTTAAATAAAATAACATATTTAAAGCGCCTAGGACATAACAGATCGCATATTTTATCTGTCTTCGTTGAGGGGTGTTAATGTGGTATCCATTGTAAAATTACATGGAAGTCATATTTGTTTTGTCTCTTAGCATCAACAGTGGGTGTGCCGGGGAGAATAAGAAAGTGAGAGAGAACTTAGCTGAGAGGTTATTGTCTAAGAATGAGAGATGAAAGTGTTAGAAAACTGGATTCTTTTTCATTTTCAAATAAATGATTTTTGTTCATACAGTTGTTATTAAAGCTCTTTTTCAAAAACTTTTAATGGTTACAAGCATTACGCTCATTGCTCTCCACTGCCTTGTTCAGAATAATTATGTTCTTACCCAATAATTTATGCCCCATTTGGCAGGAAAAATAGTGTTACAAAAAGAAACCATTCTTTTTTATTCTGCTAACTTCTCTTGTTCTCATCAGAGGAACAATGGAGACCTGTTTTTCTTTTACTATGTGTTGTCAGAAAGACAAACAAAAAGTTGGATTTTTTTTAACCTCTCATTTTCACATCTAATTAATTTGTATTTCTTTTAAAATAAATTTCTAGGCAACATAGTAAAGTCACGTAACATTTCTAATTGCTGAACTGTGCTTTTATGAAACCTTTAGATTACTTTTGTCTTATAATCTAGTGTTTATCAACACTGCCATTAATACTAAAGTTTATAAAATGTCAGTTTATCAAAAAAAAGGTGCAATTTTTTATTGTTTTGTAACAGATTTATCTTATGAGTAGCAGTTTAAGGAACAGATAGAGAGTAATTTATAATCTTTTCCTTTAAGAAGCGTTGAATCTCTTCATTGAGATAAGACATTGAATGTTCTGTAAGTATTTAAAGAAGGGCATGATCCCATTCAAATAAAAGGCTCCTTGGAGGTGCTCAGACCCAGACCAGGTCTTGAAGGATGGGGAGGATGTCTCAGAGCAGTGTGCACTGAAGTAGTATGGAGAGCACAAATCTCTACTCAGACATACATGAGATGAGCAAGCAATAGCTAAGAATGAAGGAAGTGTTCTGCAGGGTCGCAGACACCGAAGTACTATTTAATATTTTGATCCAGAACATGAGAAGAATATTTAGTGACAGATCCTAGATAGGAAGGTGAAGAGAGACCAGAGGCTGAGAGGCAAGTCAGACAAGATGGCAGTAAGTGAGGACTTGCATTCTATAAACTGCAGTCAGAGTTTGAGTAGGAGGACTGAGAAAAAGTTGTCTTTCTCCAGTATATAGCCTTATTCAGCCAGGGCTCTGGGTTCTGCTCCTTTCTGCTCCTTGTTCCTTTGTTTCACTTTAGTCTTGTCTATGTTCTCTGATGTCACTGAAACTGCTTCTGACTTACATGTTTCACAGATTCCTCCAGGGTAGTGTTGTCAGAATTGAGCTCTATACCTTGGCTTATAAATTTGCATCTCAGAATCTTGTATGGCTTGATAAACCAGCCCCTGGCTTACCCAGATCCAAAAATTCATTCCTTGTCAACCTGTTGACATTCATCTGTCTATAAGCAACATATTGTTAGCTTTCTCTATGTTCCAAAGCAGACTGTCCCAGACTAGAGTAGAAACAATTTTCAGTATCACAGTTGATAAAGAAAGGCCCAGCCTTTAGTGTTCTGGTCACTGAGCAGAGAAAGGAAGTCTTTGTTCTTGGCCTTCAGAAACCCCAAATTTATCTAAGAACCTTCCTTTTTTATGTGAAGCATTTCTTGGACAATGCTTCTGTTACTTTCTAGAGGTCTTGCTTCTGTTTCGTTCTAGGAGTCTTGCTTCTGTTACTTTCTAGGGGTCTTGATCAGGTCCATTTTCTCAGCCAATTAAAGAATTAAAAGTTAGGAAGACTCTCAGACACCACAGAAAGCAACAAGTAACAAACTTTATTAAAAGTAAAAAGACATGGGCTGGAGAGATGGCCTAGCGGTTAAGAGCCCCGACTGCTCTTACAGAGGACCTGGATTCGATCCCCAGCACCCACATGGTGGCCGAGAACCGTCTGAAACTCCAATTCTAGGAGAACTCCAGTTCCAGGGGAATCCGACACCCTCTTCTGACCTCCACAGCATTGCACGACACGGGTGCACAAACTTGCATGCAGACAGTACATTCATACACATACGGAAATAAAAAAAAAAAAAGTAAAAAGACATATACACAGAAAAAAAAAAAACTCTCCACAAGTGGAGAGGGGATTCAAAAACCAAAATAATCAAAGCTCCTACGAGGGCCTGGGTCTTTTAAGTATTCCTGGTGGTATAGAGCACTCTCCCCTAATTTTGGATTGGTCAATTTAAAGAAGAAAGAGCTGATAGGTCATAGTTCTAAGCTGAAATATGTTCAGGACAGACCTTTGCTAAACTAGTCTAGACTAGCCATAAGCCCCCAGGCCTTTGTCTCATAAAGAAGAAGCCCAACGTTTGCCATGTTCATTGCTTATTGAATAGAGTGACCTTTGTCATCTCTCTCTGCCTGTCAGCAGTTTGGTTAACTTTTAGCCCCTCAGTTTCCACCACATTAAGATAATAATTGTGCCAGGAGTGGTGGCACATGCCTTTAATCCCAGCATTTGGGAGGCAGAGGCAGGCAGATATCTGTGAGTTCAAGGCCAATCTGGTCTACATAGCGAGCTCCAAGCCAGCTGGGACTAAAGGGAGACTCTGTCTCAAAAAGACAAAAACAACAACAACAACAACAACAACAACAACAAAGCCCCAAAAGATAATAATTGTATCTTTAATAATAGATTTTATAAATAAGGCAGTGCAGTTTTAAATGCAGATTTATGTTCAAGAATCTACATTTATTTAAAAATCCAAGTGTGTGTGTGTGTGTGTGTGTGTGTGTGTGTGTGTGTGTGAGTGAGTGACTTAAACAGAATTAATTCCTGTGGATCACTTACAAAAACAAAACTGCATGCCAGTTACCCCCAGCTGCAAGTGTGATTCAGGTTGGGAACACTGACCAAAAACATTCAGGCTATCGACATGTCAGAGAAGCAAGGAGGTAGAGCAAGAAGATATAGGGAGGAATGTGTGCCTAGAAAGACATGGTCACAAGAGAGTTGGAGGAGAGTAACATGCATCTACTTAAATCTACTTATCAGAAGATTTAGAGGTGGCTTCTATAACATTGAGTCATACCAAATTAACTTTGTCTTGACTATCATTTAGCTTAGCAAATGGGAAGGAGCATCCCCTGCCTACCGGTCCCGCTTTTAAACAGAAGATACTCAGTCCATACTTAGTGCCTGGAGCAGCAGAGAATGATACTCTTTAAAGAATCAGTAATTTTTGCTGCTGTTGCCCGGTAAATTTAGAAATTGTTCATGGGAAGTTAGTAGTGAACAGACTGGCCATTGTTCTGTGTTTAATGGCAGCAGACTCCTTTGAGTTCCAAATAAACATTTTTGTTCATAGATTAAGGAGCTTTTGAAAGGATTGAAATTCAAGTCATTCCCAACTATTTTCCAGTGGCTGCTGTTGCTATTGTAAGTCACAAAGACTGAAATAGGCTTTGTACAGGTCGAAAAGTAAATGGAGTGACTGGCTGTGTAAAGCACATGTGTGGCAGAGTATTTATACTGACAAACTTGTTGTTTAGGGTAATATAAAGCCTCCATTTTTACAGAAAGTCAGCTTTATAAATACATTTCCTAATGTCACCATTTCTCTTTTTATAATGTTTTTATTGATGTTTCGTGTATTTCAGACATGATTTCTCAGTTCAGTTTAGACATATTCCCCTTTCCCTTCCCCCCACCCCACCCCAGATCATGCACTCTGCCTTAACTATCCTGCATCTTTCTCTCAGTCTTTGTGTGTGTGTGTGTTTAGGAATTCACATTTTCCTCCTTTAATTTTATATTACTCTAAAATATGCATACATACTTTCCACTCATATACAGTAATTACAGAGTCTGAAAGTAAGTGGTGGATCAATTCTAGAGCCCGTTAAGAGATTTACATTATAACAACATAGTTGCTTTCAGATAAACAGAAATATAACAATAATGTTGTTCAGCTTGCCTTTCATCTGAGGATTTGGTGTTAGCATCCACAAATGAGGGAGACCATTTGTCACTTGTTTTTCTGGGACTGTGTTACTTCACTTAGCATAATGGTTTCCAGTTCCATCCATTTACCTGCAAAGTTCATGATGTCATCTTTCTTTGCCGCTGAGTAGTACTCCATTGTGTAGATGTACCACGTTTTTGTCATCCACTCATCAGTTGACGGGCTTTGGGTCTTCTTAAAAATTTCTTTTTACCTGGCTTTATCTTTTCTCTGAAATCCAAGTGTGCATGGAAAAGTCTTTCATTCATTTATTTTATGGTAGGGAGTTTGATTTCTGGGATGATTCAGTAAGGGTCCATTTTCACATTTTAGTAAAAATTCAGGTGATAAACTTGAATTAAAAATTCCTGTCTTGCAATCCAGTTACCTTTATCTTGGTTCTTTTGGCTGGCATTTTTAGCATTGTTTTCCTGTCATTCTGTTAAAATGAATGCAAGGGACTTTCCAGAACCTTTTGTTTTGCTGGAATTATGTTATATACACTGGGATTTGAAATGATGAATTACTTATTAGTCCTACATTATTCGCTGTCTGAGAAGATTTTTGGTTAGCGAATTATTCTAAAAACTAAGAAGAGTTTTTATATTCGAAAGGTAAGCTACCTGTTTTTTAAAGTAGAATTTAAATTTCTTTGACATACTAAGAACAATATCTTTTTTTTCCAGATTTCAAATACTGTATAACGTTAGTGTGGATTTGATTTTCTCATGTGAAGGCTGGTTCACTGTAGTATGTCAAAGCTTTGCCCTAAGGGATTAGAAGTGAACTGTAGAACTTTGCTATGATAGTTTATTTTTGCATGCAGTTTCCATTCTTCTGTAATCATAACAGTTGAAAGTATTTTATTAGTATATGGAAACTTTCCTTTTTTTGTTCATTTGGAGAAGCTTATATTAATTTTAGCAATATTTTTGTCTTCAAGAACTTTTGTTAATGATTTTTCTTCAGAAACACGAGGGACAGCATATTAATGTTGTTATGGAAGCTGTTTCAGTTGTTTCTTACTGCATCATAAGAGTTTAGTAAGTAGTCAGGCATGGTGGTTCATGCTTTTAACCCCAGGACTCTGAAGACAGAAAAAGGATGGTCTTTTCAAGAAGGCAGCCAGCCTGGTCTATATTGTGAGTTACAGACCACCTAGGGCTACAGTGTCAAAAACAAAACAAAACAAAGCCCAATAAAAAAAGAATTTAGTAATTAAAGGATACCAAATAAAAAGAAAGGTGTGCTTTCAGTATATTGAACTGAGAGCTTTATAGCATTAGTCATTTAATATTAACCTGTTTGTGGCAGATATTAGCATTCTAATATGTATTTAAAAAGTCCTCCAGAGTCACACAGCTCATATTTAAATAAGCCAGATAAGCCAGAATTTAAGTCAAGCCTATTTCCCTGCTAATGTAGATGATTCCTATATGAACTTTAGTCAAGAGGCTTTTTTTTGGGGGGGGGTTCTTTTTGAGACACAGCCTCCCTATAGCCCCAGCTGGCCTGGATTTTACTGTGTAGACCAGGCTGGCCTTGAACTCACAGAGATTCACCTGCCTCTGCCTCCCGAGTGCTAGGATTACAGGCGTGCACCACTGCCTCCAGCAAGAGGCATTATTTTAAATGATGGCAATAAAAAGTTTTTTGTTTTTTTCAGCTGGGCCTGGCAGTACATGCCCTTAATCCTAGCACTCAGGAAGCAGAGGTAGGTGGATCTCTCTGTGAGATTGGGGCCAGCTTGGTCTACATAGTGAGTTATAGGCCAGCTGGAACTTTAAGAAGACCTGCTTTTCAAGAGTGTTTGACGTGGAAAGACAAGTACGTAGTTAAAAGCCCTGTATGAGAGACAGTGAGTGAGAAAGACCATCTGAATGATACTAGCTTCTGGGAGAACCCTGTGTCATTTGCCTCTATGGTTCATCTTTCCTTTGTATTTTAAGAAAATATTTGATGGGGCTGTAGAGATGGCTCAGCAGTTAAGCAGGCTGATTGCTCTTGCAGAGGACCCAGGTTCAATTCCCAGCACCCACATGGCGGCTAAGAACCGCCTTTAACTCCAGTTCCAGGGGAATCCGATGCCCTCTTCTGACCTCCCCGGCATTGCACGACATGGGTGCACCAACCTACATGCAGATAGTACATTCATACACATAAAAAGTTAAAAAAATTAAAAAATATATTTGAGATAAATTCATCTGGGTTAGTGAGTTTTCTAGCCCCTTGGTTTCCTAAGGTCAGAACCTAGCCCCTCTTAGTGCCACAAATCCTCTCTTTTTACTGGTACAGAATATTTCATATCCCCTAACATAGGTCCTTTCCCAAATGTCCTGTATCTTGTCCTTAGGGAGAAAAATGCATCTCACTATGTAAAGCATCAGTTACATCTGTCTCTGGACTTAAGCTCCCTTGGAGGCCAAAGTCATCCCTATCATTTCAGTAGTTTGCTGGACAGTTCTTACATACTTACTGTATGCTATTTGATAAAATATTGGTTGAATTGAGTGTTGAATCTGACAGTGAAAAGCTCTAAAAGTGCTTTTTACCAAGAACTAGGAAATTAAAGTCCAGAAATAAGTGAGGGTACGGAACACAAGTTTGGTGCTGTCTCAGGTATTAAGTTGTGCTCAGTGAAGAACAGCAACAATTTTGTGGGACATGACATGCCCACATACCTTACTCGCTGTGGGGAGCAGCGACTTAAAGTCCCCATCCCATACCCTTATTCTCATTACCTACTGAGGAGTGTGGCGATTCTGCTTCCACCAATCAGAGCACAACTTCTATCCCCATTTTCTTCCTACCTATTGGGGCTGATAAGACTATAGTTTCTGCTCATTGGTCTTTGCTTGATCTTTAGAATGTCACATTTAGCAAAGAAAAGAGTAAACTGCCATAATAGGGCCAGTCCCTAGGTTCTACCGTTCCACCTTCTGTTCCGATATCAGGTAGGTGCCTTAGATGGAAGAGGTAAGTGGGCTGTTCCCTTCTTTTTTTATTCACTGTTTCAACATTTTTATTTGCTCTTTTGACAAGTGAATGGAGTCAGGGGATTGGGAATTTAAATAGGAGGTCCCACTCTTTGCTGTGTTTAGGGCTTAAAGAAGCTTGGATTTTTTTTTTTTTTTAAGGGTTGCATTTATTTATAATTTGCCCCTGGCGGTTCTGTTAGGCCATAGCTGTGCAGAGACACTCTACCCTTCTCTGTGAGGGGGCTTTTGGGTCCTGGCTAGTCTGGACACCTCACAGGCTGTTGAGCAGGTCATAGCTGCTGTGGTTGGAAGAACTTGTGCTTTAATCTGTACTCATACTGGAGTAGTACCTCCTCACTTGTTGGGAAACCAGATAATTTTCTTTATTTAGTCATTCACCCTATTAAAATAGTAACTTTCACTATTCCTCCATAGCTCCAATAATTTATTTTGTCCACTTAATGGGTTAGGAATGAATGATACTTTGACCAAAATTTATTGGTAAATTTAGCTTTAGCGTAAGTCACTAAAGTAACTAAATTCATAGAAAAGGGAATTATTTATCTTTCCTAAAAGTAAAATGTAACCATTATCATTATTATTTAATTGAAATGTATTTGTTGGGACATGAAGTGCATTATTTTTTGGTAATTTATTTCAAGAGAGAAATGTGGCGTTCGTTCATAGTAAAGTGGCTGGTATTTATTATTTAATAAAACAGGCTCTTTGAGCATGACATTTCATCAAATCCTTTCAACAGTTTCTGGTTATTAAAGTAGTTTTTCTGCGACTGCTATGCAAATAACCACAAGCTCAGAGGCCGAAAACAACAGACTTTCCTGTTCCTTGTCTAGAGTCCAGAATTTTGAAACAAAAGCGCTGGCGGAGCCGCCTTTCCTGTGGGAGGGGACTTCTTCCTTAGTCCTTGCATCTTCAGTTGGATGTTAACATCCCCCACTAAGAGTATTTTTAATATTTTATATAGACAAATAAAAGTTTTATGTATTTATTGTGAATAACATAGCATTTTGAAGAGCACATATATTGTGGAATGGTTAGATTGAGCTTTTTTTTTTTTTTTTTTGGTCTTTTTGAAACAGTGTCTCCATTTTAGTCCCAACTGGCCTGGAGCTCACTCTGTAGATCAGGCTGGACTTGAACTCACGGAGATCCCCCTGCCCCTGGCTCCCGAGTGCTGGGATTATAGTTATGCGCCACCACACCCTTTAGACTGAGCTTTTTAGCATACGTGTTACCTCACAAATTATTTTTGTGGAGAAAACATTTAGAATCCACTTTGGGCTGGAAAGATGGCTCAGTGGGCAAAGTGTTTGCTGTGTAGGCATGAGGATCTGAGTTTGGATCCCAGCACCCACACAAAAAGGCAGGCATGACAGTGTACATCTCTAACCCCAGCAATGGTAGGGGGAGATAGGTGGATCAACAGCGAGCTATGGGTTCAGTGAGAGACCATGTCTGAGAAAGTAAGGTGGAGAGCAGTAGAGGAAGACACACGATATTGACTTCTGGTCACCACAGACATGTATATACCTGCATACACATACACACCAAAATAGAGGACAGAAAGGGAGTGAGGAAACGAGGGAGGGAGGGAGGGAGGGAGGGAGGGAGGGAGGGAGGGAGGATTTGTTTTTGAAAGGTAGTTTTCAAGAATACAGTACATTGTTATTAACTATAATCATGTTATAAAATATGTTTTTACTCTTCCTAGTGATTTTTGAAAATACGATACATTGTCATTAGCTATAATCACCATGTTATATAATAGACCTCTTTGAACTCATTTTCTTAACTAAAATTTTGTATTCTTTGTCCAGTGCCTCCCAAACCACTTTGTATGTACCTTATGCCTAATAACCTCTATTGTACTCTCTTCTGAGTTCCACTCTTTTACAGTCTGCCTATAAGTGCAAATTTGTGGTGCTTATCTTTCTGTTCCTGGCTTTTTGTTCTTTATGCTTATCTGTACTGGTACAAATAACACTTCTTCCAAGGTTCCTAAGTGGTGGAATTCATGCTTACCCTGCTTGAAACCCTGGGTTCAGTTTCCACCAGCAAAACGATGATGATGATGATGATGATGATGATGATGATGATGATGTGCTGATGTTTTTGTACTACTTTTTCTTGGTATATTCATTCATTGATGAACACCTAATATAATTCTCTGGATTATTATGAATAGTGCTGCAGTGAACATGGGGCTGTAGATTTTGCTTCAACATACTGAGTTTATTTTCTTTGGATATATATACTCATTAATGAGAGTACTGGAGCAACTGCTAGTTCTATGTTAAGTTTGCTAAGAAGCCACCAGTCAGGCTCCCTATGGATATAACTGATTTACATTCCCTTATAGACTGTATAGCAGTTCCCACTTTGCTACCTTGAAAAAGGTATAGGGTTGTGACATGCTTTGAGGAGTTATCATCCGTGCATACAGGTAAACACCCTATTCTTACTTTACAGGAGAGCTCAAGTGATGAACCCTGGCACAGGCCACACTTTGTAACCAGCAGCTTCCTGTTCCTCTCCACCAGCACAGTGTGCTTGCTTCTGTGCTCTTTTATTCCTCTCTTATTTGTAGATGGTTTGTTTTGAAGCATTACCTGTATGACCTTGAGTACTTTGTTCACAGGTAGTCAGTTTTTGTTACTGATTGCATGGCCCTTGTTTTGGAAGATACATGCATAATAGTTTCTAAGGTATCTTTTAATGCAGAGACAAGTTCTACTTGTCCATGATTAACTCTAGCAGGAGAAAAGACTGCTTTGACAATAGCATGGACTTGTTTTTCTGGTTTAGTGAAACTAATCAGAAACATCAGACTTCTAATCCTGACTTCATCCTTTGCTGGGCCTGATGAACAAGTTACTTCAGTTCTGAGAGCTTCAGTTTGCTTACTCATAAGTTAAGAATCCTTAGTTTGTAGTTATTATTTTTTCTTTGTTTGCAGTGCTGGGGTGGGGGGTCAAACTCAGTTCCTTATATATACTAGGCTATCTATCTATCTATCTATCTATCTATCTATCTGCTATCACCAAGCTATTTGCCTAGTCCTTTGACCTAGTTTAAAAAGTAAAGACTAGCTGGGTATGGCGGCGCACACCTTTAATCCTAGCACTTGGGAGGCAGAGGCAGATCGATCTTTGTGAGTTCAAGGCCAGCCTGGTCTACAGAGTGAGTTCCAGGACAGTAAGGGCTACAGGGAGATCCTATCTCGAAAAGACAAAAATAAATAAATAAATAAATAAATAAATAAATAAATAAATAAAATAAAGATTAAGCATTTAGTAAGTACTTTGCTTTAAATAAGCATATGAAAAATTTAAAAATATATTTCCACTGTCTATGAAAATTTTCAGGCCTCTAACCTAGTAATACATTTATACTCATAAAATAGCTTTTTTAATTTATATTACAAATGACAAAGCTTGCTCCTTTAAATAAAAATAATCAATGATCTCAAGGACTTTGTAAATGTCTGCCATCTTTATAGAAGCCCAAGTGTTTGCCTATTTGTGGTATTTCCCTCAACACACAGTGGAATTATTGTTTGTGTATGTTTTCTTTCAAAATAAAATATACCTCTAGGTATCTGCCACACAGACCAAAAAGGGAGAAATTACAAGACAGAATGCTGCTCAGGTTACATGATTGGGTTACTTCTGGCATTGTGAGGAGTAGTTCCTTCATAAGCATATATCTTAAGATTGGAGACTATTTCTTTTTAGGAATATGGTGTTCCAGTTTTGAATAATATTTTCCTAGGCAAGAAACATAATCATCTTACACTTTTATTGTTTTTAGTGGCTCTCGTGGGAATGTTCCCATCCTTGCAGTATATTTTACTTCTGGTCATTGAGTTGCCAGTGTTTTGAGGCTTCTGATATTTACAAGACTGTATTTCAGTTGTTTTACCACCTGATAATCCTTTTTTTTTTTTTTTTCATGTGTAAGAGCCCCTACCCCCTTTTTAAAATGCAGCAGTGGAAGCTTGGGTAATTTGTAAAATGATTAATTTTCAAAAGCTGATTCAGTTTTCTCCAGACTTCTTAATTCAGGAGAGTTCATGCTTACCCCTCAACTGAATTGCTGACCAATTTATTTAATTTTCCTGAGCTAAAGCCAGAATAGGCAGAAAACTCTTGATGGGGAATTGATCTTTTCTAGCAAAAGCATTCAATGATGTGTGGCTGCCAATCATTAGTTTTATATTTCTCTTAGCTTATATTCTAATCAAACACAGAGGAGTCCTTCCTGTGCTTTCATCAATGTTTTCTAAATGGTTTTGGGGGGGAGGGTTTGTTCTCTCTTGGTGTTTGAGGCAGGGTCCTACTATGTTCCTCTGGCTGGTCTGGACCTTGCTATGTAAACTATGCTGTTCTCAAATTAACAGAGATCCACTTGCCTCAGCCTTTCAAGTACTAGTATTAAAGGTGTGCACTACCTTGCCTGGTAGGCTTTATTGTTTAATCTGAAGTTTAAGTTGGAACATTAAATTCAAGCTTTTATTCTCGTCTGTCAACGACTTCCTATCTTTTTAGTTCTTTCTACACAATTTCATTTTATTCTAACAAAGGCCTTAGTTTCTGTCAGGGTAGTATATTTCCAAGAAAAGGTAACACTATTTTCATGAATTTCTTTCTAGTTTGTGCAAAGAAAGATGCCAGGATATTATGATGAATAATTTTAGTGAGAAATAATAAATCATCATTAATTATAAATACCAGAACTATTATCTCTTGTGCCACAGGTACAGATAGAGAATTTCTAGTGGACACAGTACAGTTTCACAATTACAGTTTTTAGAATTCAAAATGTTTAGAGTTCCAAACTAAGACATTTATGAAACTCCAAGTTATCAAAGCTTGTGTCACTCTGAGTTGTCTTTGACAGGTACTTTGAACTGTGCCAGCTAAGCTCTGATGCCCCTGAGATAACAAACCAGATATTCTAAGAAGTGATGATAGACTCTGGGGAGAGCCACATTGTCTTCTTGCACCTCAGTGTGTGGTAGTGGCTAGAGCTTACCAGAACAGCAGCAAATGGTAGCACTCAGTCTCTCAGACTATTCTTCTCTGATCCACCTAATCCTTATATACTTAGAAATCCCTTTTCTTTTGAAATTTATGCATCATGGTGTTTTGTGAAGAGGCTTTTTACAACTAGAAGCAGAGTTACATCATTAACCTTATTTATTTCCTGTTCTCTCACTCCACCACCCTCATTGGAGCAAGTACAGGAAACGATATTTTCTTTGCTTTAGTCTGTTCAGTAGAATTAATTCAAATACATCTTGGTTTTCAGTATAGGAGACTAAAAGTTGGGCTGTTTTATGACATTTTCTTAAGAGAAGATAAAGAAGAAAAGGAGTTAAGAGAAATCAAATATACAGAGCCTGTTTATTTCCTGCCAGTGACTCACAGGATTCTGCTTTAAAAACATGTTAGGAATTCATCTAATCTTCAGGGCACACCCACTTTCCTATAAACCTTGTACAGTTTACAGATAAGTTGCTGTACCTCAGCTCTCCACTTTTTCTGTATAGTTCCTTCCCAATGAATGGTAATTTCTGCCTTCATCATTTGCTGCCTTTCATCTGGCCATATTCTGTTTTGTTTCCGTTTCTTTTTTTATATAAATAAATATGACACTAAAGGCAATTTTATCTAATTCTGCACTTACCACTTCTTGGCAGTATGGCTTTTGGTTGAGAACCCCATCCATGCTCCTAAGCCACCTACGTGATGATGTTTCTGTTTCCTACGTTCCTGGTTACCATAAATAAATATTTGCAATAAATATCAGTTTTGTTCATATTCGCTCTTTAGGGGAATATGTAGCATGCAAATTTAATTGACTTTCATTTGCACTGTGAAACAGCAGAGTGCTTTCAAACATCACATTCACATGCAGTGAGGAGGAGTATACATCACAGTAACTGGTGTGGCGAGCTGATAAACTCTGTACTTTTTTTAATTAGTCTTTTTTTTATGGACATGCCTTTTAATCTGTTGGTTCCATTTCTAGAAGGTTATCCCATAGAAGTGTGTTTACAGTAACTCATTGAGCACTGTTAACATCCAATAAATGTTCATCAATCAGAGACCAAGTCAAGGCATTTTGGCTCATCCCCACACTATCAGTTTTTTAAATGAATAAGTTTTATTACTGTTACACAAAGATCTCAGATATAAGCCCAATTTTACATATTAAATTGAAAAGCAAAATGTAAGGCAGAAAGAACATCCAGCACCTTGATCAGGACATACAGATGTCAGAGAGCTATTGAATGGTGCTGTCTTTTCAATTGGTATTGTTTCTCTTGGCCTTTTTCATCACTGCCAGACGGGCTTATTACCATCCTCAGTTATTTTCCTTCTTCTTAAAATCTTTTATCATTTTCTACCTTATCATTTTCTACTTAATCAGTACTGTATAGAGGCAAAAGCACCCTTCTCTTTCAGCATAGTAAGCTAGTCATCATTATTGTCACCTATATGATCTGCTCTCATTGTTGCTGGTTCTTTATACTGAAGGAAGGTTTTTCTCCAACTAATTTGTTCGTTCATTCTTAAACATTTATTAAATACATTTGGGCCAAGTACTTTATAATTGCTAGGAAAACTGAGATTGGAATACCATGGTATGGTTAGAAAGTTGAACGCCAGTGGGCCTTAGACACAGCACAGCTCTAAAGTTCTTGTCCCTTTGTAGAATGATGGTGCCAGCACTTCGTATTTATCTTGTTATGTGAATATGTAACTTCTTTTAATATACTTTTTTGAAGTCAGTGGGGTAGTATCCACTATACAAATATACTAATGTGAAATGCATAATAACATGATATTATGTAATAGCATAATTCAGTACAATTTTTATCTGAGTATTTTCGAAATGGCTAAAGTTTAGTTGAAGACATCTCTATAGTTTTATTTTTCTTACATAAAATACATTTATTCTCAATTAGGATATTTCAGAAGATTTATGCATTATCTAGTAGAAACTTTTCAATTACTTTCTAATATATATATGTGTGTGTGTGTGTGTGTGTGTGTGTGTCTGTGTGTGTGTGTGCGCGTGTGTGTGAAGAGGAGATGAACAGACTGAGTGCTACCATTTGCTGCTATTCTCGCAAGCTCTAGCCGCTCCCAGACACTGAGGTGCAAGAAGACAATGTGGCTCTCCCCAGAGTCTATCATCACTTCTTAGAATATCTGGTTTGTTGTCTCAGGGGCATCAGAGCTTAGCTGGCACAGTTCAAAGTACCTGTCAAAGACAACTCAGAGTGATACAAGCTTTGATAACTTGGAGTTTCATAAATGTCTCGGTTTGGATCTCTAAACATTTCGAATTCTAAAAACTGTAATTGTGAAACTATACTGTGTCCACTAGAAATTCTCTGTCTGTACCTGTGGCACAAGAGATAATAGTTCTGGTATTTATAATTAATGATGATTTATTATTTCTCACTAAGATTATTCATCATAATATCCTGGCATCTTTCTTTGCACAAGCTAGAAAAGTATTCATGAAAATACTGTGTTACCTTTTCTTGGAAATGTACTACCCTGATAGAAACTAAGGCCTTTGTTAGAATAAAATGAAATTGTTTAGAAAAAAATAAAAAGACAGCTAGTCATTGATAGAAGAGAATAAAAGCTTGAATTTAATGTTCCAACTTATGCTTCAGATGAGATAACAGTGCCCCAAGAGCAGTTTAGAAAGTGTTGAAGGACAGGAGAAAGGACCGCTCTGCCAGATCACAGTACAAGCTAAGAACAGTATGAAATTTGGGATAAGCAGCTACACATCATCTACTAGAAAAGCTCAGTCCAGGTGTCAAAGTTTGCTGTAGCTTAGCAAAATGTAAGCAGTTTCATCATTTTTCAGTGAAGCTATTTTATTTTGGCATTAGTTCAGTAAGGTTATTGTATACCTGTTTACACCAATGATGCTGCCAAATACTACAGACAGGAAAGGCCCAAAGCCTTCTAGATGTACTGTTTGCAAAGTTTCAACCCATAATACTCCCCTTAAATTACTGTGGCAAAGCTGAGTCCTGCTCCATTTATAAATGTGCAGTAAATCATAAGGCAACCCTTAGTCGTTTCCCAAACAGGACCTTGAAACTTTACTGAATTTACAAAGTTTCCATCCCCACAGATGCAGATTTTGCAGTCTTTTATCTTTGTCTGCAGCCTCTGTGTCATCTCCAGAGCTTCTTGAAATGATTCACTTCTTATTCAGCTGTGTGATACCCCTTATAGTATGTGTAGCATAGTTTTGACATATAGGTGATGTTAAAATATGCATGAGGGCTGGAGAGATGGCATAGTGGTTAAGAACACCGACTGCTCTTGCAGAGGACTCGGGTTTGATCCCCAGCACCCACATGGTGGCTGAGAACCGTCTTTAACTCCAGTTCCAAGGGAATCTGACGTCCTCTTCCGACTTCCGTGGCATTGCACAACACGGGTGCACAAACCTACATGCAGACAATACATTCATACACATAATAAATAAATAAATAAATAAATAAATAAATAAATAAATAAATAAAATATGCATGAATATTAGCATTTAAGTCAGGAGACCATAATGGTGAGTATGCCCAGTTTATGAACTATAAAGGAAGAAGCTCCGAGGGCTGAAGTCAGCTCAGAGAGGAAAGTCTTGTGCAGCCTACATGTTATTCTCTTAGAAAGAAATGGAGGAGTTGAAGAAGTTTATTCTCCACAGAAGGATTGATGGACTTTTTTTTCCTTTTCTGTATGAACTAATGATTATTTAGATGTTAAATAGGCAAAGAGAGAGCATGAAGTATGTAGATCTGAAGGTAGAATATTTTACTCTGCCTACATATTTTGAAGATTAATCACTGTCCTTAGTTGCTACCTAATAAGAGTGTTTTTGTAGCTGAGATGATCTGTGGATATATGCACATAGTTTTATTACTGTAATTGTAAACCTTTTTTTTTCTAAGTAGCCAGGCATAGTGGCACATGCCTTTTTTTTTTTTTTTTTTTGAGACAGGGTCTCCCTATAGCCCCAGCTGGCCTAGAACTCACTCTGTAGACCAGGCTGGCCTTGTACTCACAGAGATCCACTTGCCTCTGCCTCCCAAGTGCTAGGATTAAAGGCATGCGCCACCACGCCCGGCTCGATGACTTTTATATAGTATTGAATTTCATTATTTTCAGTCTGAGGAGCTTAATCTCCTAGAATAAGTCATATATTGTATCCAGTAACACTGTTTCTTGACGATGTAATGTATACTCGGGTATAATTTTAAACTATCCATACTGAGTGACTGAGAGGTTCTTTAAAAAAATGTGGTCAGCCATCTTGTTGTTGAAAAATATAAGCGAAATTACAGTAATATTTTTAAATATTTCATTTTCATTTTTATTTTATTTGCATGAGTGTATTGCCTGCATGTATGTAAGTGTACCCACATCATGGAATGTCCATGGAGGTCAGAAGAGTGTGTCGGATCTCCTGGAACTGGAGTTAAGGACAGTTGTTACTCCATGTGGGTGATAGGAATCGAACTTGGGTTCTCTGCAAGAGCTCATAACTGCTGAGCCATCTCTCCAGCCCCCAGAATTGTTTAAAACCTTGTATGATGAAATAGATTATATCTGAGATTTAGAGTCTTCAAAATAAAAATGAAACATGAATTCCATCTCTTGTATGTTTTGTTTGTTTTTGTGTTTTGAGGCAGTGTCTCACTTTGAAACCAAGGCTGATCTTAAACTATCTTCCTATTTCATCCTCTCAAGTCCTGGGCTTCTAGGCATCCTCTACCTTACCCAGAAAAATTCGAACTCTCTAAATATTAACTACTACACTTCAAAGTTCTAGAGACAGCATTATACTTAACTTTTAGAGAATGAAAATAGAGGTAAAATACCTTAAATTACCAGACTGTTCTAGGTAGAAATATATTTTAATATGTAATTTCATGTAAACATTCAGCCAGAATGTGAACTTTTTCATAAGAAAAGAATATATGAGAATGAATCATGATGAAGGAACATACTTTTTTCTCATAGGTTTTGCTCAGAAGTAGTGGTATTTTAAATTAGCTAAAAGCACAGTGATCATCCAGTGGCTCTAAAGTAAAGGCAGAACAGGGGACTATCAGGCACTTGTGTGACTTGGTCAGAATTTGGTGGCACAGGCAGTGTGTGTTTTTTTTTTCAGTTATTTTGATAGATTGGTGTGGAGTAGGACAGCTAGAAATGTAGTAAAGTGTGTACTGATTGATGGGATGTGTTTTTGATGAGGGTTTTTTTTTTTTTTATAAAGTCCACTTTTCTTACACTGTCATATTATTAGTCATTTATTTCTTTCTGGATACTTGTATTTGGTGTTTCTGCATATTACACCCTTATTTCATATTTTGAATCATGAAATATACTTCTTAAAAATTAACCTCATGCAAATTATTGGCAAGATCTGTGTTAAAAACATCTAACAGTCCATATTTTTGCCCCTTGGTCTCTCAACACAAGTGACTTGGTATTTATGTTAATATTTCTAAGTAATAAGCTGCCAACTCTTGATAAATTTTAGTTATTTTCTGACTTCCTCTTTTGGCAGATGATTATTTGACTTGCTCTGGGGTTGTTGCTCAATGGTAGAGTGCCTGCCTAGTATTTGTGACCTGAGTTTAGCCCCAGCACCTGATTTTAAAATAAAGGAGGATTTTGAGCTCTGTTTCCTTTTTTAGTCTTCTCAGTATATCATTTTGGGAAGATTATTTAATGGTTATTTTTATAAATTCCATATCAATCTTCTCATCCTTGTGGCGATTTCACTACTTATCACTATTGTATAATTAGAGAATTCAGCATATCAATGCCTAGGGGCCACAGAGAGCATTCGTTTTATCCTGGACACTAAAGGAGTATGTAAGCCATTGTCAGTTTTGCAGACTACTTTAGCATTCTGTGCTGTGTCCTGGATTACAGAGCTCACCATATTCTGTGCTTAGATCTGCATGTTTATAGTCTGGTTCTGACATGTACTGAGAAATTCATCTTTTCACAGGGTGTATATATGCATGGCATTAAAGGATCAATAAACTCAGAAAGCTTATAGATTGCATGAAAATGTTTTTGAAATATTTTATAAAGTAATATCTTTTTAACATTTTTTAGTTTAAGAGAGATTTATTGATTCAAGAATTTCATGTAATGAATTTTGATTATATTCACATTCCCCTCATCTCTACTTTCACCCCCCCATACACACACTTCATGTCTTATATTAGTAAATGAAAAACCCTATCCATCTTACATAACACCCTTGAGCTGAGTACCAGAGGAATCATATCTCATTAAATTGTCATTCATCTATAATTCTTACACAGAAGTGTGCCAAAATAAGGGCCCACTCCCTTTCCTTTATACATAAGTTTGCATCAGAATATGGCCAGATTTCTTAGAATGGTGTTTTTACTCTTAATTTCTGTTTATCTTGCACACCGCTTAGGAATGTCAAGTAGGAATTTCTCTTTTTATCAGCCATAAGAAACAATTGGGTTTCCTCATCAAAGTTAGTTGTTTGTAACCCTTGCATGCAGGTTACACTTTGGCTGTCTCAGGACTCAGCACAATGCCCCACAGTTGACCAAGGTGTTATCCAACAAGTTTATTCCCCACAGCATTATACTGTGGGTACAAGTAGAAGCTAGGTTGTCATAGCACTCAGCAGTTAGCTCACAGGCCTCCAGTCCAGGATTCTCTAAATGGCAGTTGCAAAGTTTCAGAGCTTCACTTGTCAGCTATACACAAGTGTCATTGAGTTCATTTTCTGAAATATGTAGACTTAAGACTACAGCCACGCTTTGACAGACACTGGGTGATAATGATAGTTGGCTGACCATGTGACCATGGGTACCACTGGGCTGAGTGAGTGGGCAGCCAGACTGGCATGGCTCCGCCAGTGTATCTGGACATCCACGCCAGTGGCTCCACCCTGCCAGGCCAGCACAGCTCCACCATTTTGCCTTCCCAGTTATTTTCTCTCTTCCTTGCCAAGTCTTGAGTTCTTCAGAATTTTGAGCTCAATATAGAAGCATCAAAGTTCTTAATAAAATAAAGAGGCCCAGAGTTATCTTTTAGGTCATTGTGACAAGAGCTGCTGTCACCACCATTGCTCCAGCTGTGCTTCCATCTTGACTCTCCAATTATTTTATTTCTTACTTGCCAAGTCTGAGTTCAGAATTTTGAGATCACCATAGAACCACCTATGGTTAGGCAAATATTGAGATACTCACCTTGTGTGATAATGTTCCTACATAGTCCATCCTGAGCATTCAGTCTCTTGGAAATCATGTTCCCTACCCGGAGGGCAGCTACCTGTTTCACCTCATTCTGACAACATCTTTTCTCTCAGAGCCATCACTTTGAGCTGCCTTCTCTTATTCCTTCTTGTATTCATTAAACTGAATAATGAATTCTGGTTTGCAAAAGAGGATTTATTTTTGCCTCTGTCTTTTGTTCTTTGTGAGTTGAGCGTGCTTACATGCGTGCACACACACCGTGCACACACACACACACACACACACACATGTACTAGTTCTTACATTTGTAGTGTTTCTATTCTTCCAGTGTTCCCTCTCCACACAATATCTTTGCTAGTCACTTGTCATGAGAGTCATGAAACAGCCAGTCCTCCCTTACATTATCAGATGTATAATCTTAGTTTCTTTATACAGTTTTCACAGTTTTGTTTATTAAACAAATCAATTGATTTTCTTTGCATCATCTCTTTTCTCCAGTACTTGTTAACCTTCTATCAAAGGTAGTCCTCTATCAAAAGATTACAAAATTGCTAGGCGTGGTGGTACATTCCTTTAATCCCAGCACTGGTGGGGGGGGGGCGCAGAGCAGGTGGATTTCTGTGTGTTTCAGGCCAGTCTTGTTTACATAGCAAGTTTCAGGATAGCCAGTGTTACAGTGAGACCCCCATCTCAGAAAACAAAAAAAGATTACAGATTTGTTGTAGCTTAAGCTAATTTACTTGTAATGAATAATTGTGGGGGGGGAGGGAGGAGGTGGTGGGTGTATTGTGTGGTGCAAGTATGTGAGTGTGGGGGTGTACAAGCCTGTGCTTGCACATGCAGAGGCCAGGACACGACATTGGGTATTTTCCTCTATCATGCTCTGTGTTAGTGCCTGAGACAGGGTCTATCACAGAACTGGCAGCTTGCCATCAGCTAGGTTGGCTGGGCAGTGAGCTCGAAGAATGTCTCTATTTTAGCTCTTCAGTTCTGAAAGTTCCAGGCCCATCTATCCATGCCCTGATTTTTATGGGGATGCTGGTGATTTGAACTCAAGCCTCAAGCACTCTTATCTACTGATTCATCTTCCAGCCCTTTAAATGTTTTATTTTAGCTTAAATTTTGTAATGCTTAATTTTTTCATTTTTTTATCCTCTGATATTAACCTCTTTTATAGAAGAAGCCTAGAAATTTATTGATGAGGACTGTTTTAAAGATGATATTGAAATCTGGATCTTGTTGAGATTCCCCCCAAAATTATGCTTTTATTTTCTTGATACTTGTCTCTTTGTATGATAAGGTAGCTGAGTAGGAATTATTACACTAGTGTTTAAATGAGAGAATGGAGGTATAAAAAAGATATGCACTCAAATGTAGTCGAAGGGCCACAAAATAATACTCTACCTGTTCTTTTTGAACTTCCATTTCCCTCTCTCTGTAATAGGACTCTGCTATTTAAACTCTGTCCTGCAGTGCCTGAGCATGGAGGTGCCAGGACTAGTGGGTTTTCTGCCTTTTCTTATATTTCAGTCAGAGATGCTGTGTCATATTGTCCCTTCAAATATTTCAAGTGCTACCAGGAATTATAATACTATTCTAAAGTAGAATAAAAAAACAGAATTTTCAGGTTTGTCTGCCGCTTTAGTTTTATTGTAGGTGGGATAGGAAAACATCAGTTCTCTATTCTGTTTTTTTTCTGGTATGTGAAATAACGTTATTTTCTGAAGGGTAGTAAGAAGTTTAATGAATAAGTGGATGATGATCTCGAGAGGTTTTTTTTGTTTTTGTTTTTCAGTTTTGGGGGGTTTATTTTATTTATTTTTATTTTATTTTTTGTTTTTTTGGTCTTTTTGACACAGGGTCTCCCTGTAGCCCCAGCTGTCCTGGAACTCACTCTGTAGACCAGGCTGGCCTTGAACTCACAAAGATCTGCTTGCCTCTGCCTCCTGAGTGCTAGGATTAAAGGTGTGCACCACCATGCCTGGCTAAGGGTTTTTTCTTAAATAAAACTACATAAAACCTTTACAAATAGCTATGATTAAGTTTTCTTTGTCTAGAACATTTCCGCTATAACTGATAGTTTTAGTAGATTTGTCTGCCTGTCTTTGGTAAATTAAGCATATCATTATTGAATGAGTATTTTGATTATACTGGTAGAAAATTGTGATAGTAAGTTTAACTTATTTCTTATTATGAAAAGTAAAAAGATTTACTGTGATTTTGATGTTCATGCTGTATAAAGGTAGTCTAGATGACTGGTCAGAATCTCTGTGATTCTTTGTTTCTCAAACTATTATTAAGAATTTTTGTTAGAGTTTAGAAACTGATTTCATTATCTTAATATGTGACTTTAACAGATCTAGACTGTAGCACATATTTAGGCTATGACAAACATTCTTAGTGGTTCTGAAAAGGACAGTTGTAATGATCTGAACCGAATCGTCTGCTACTGCTATTTTTATCAGAATGTCCTAGCTGCTCATAGCTGCACTCATGAATGTCTTAATGTGCTTAACTTCTGGTCTTCTTTAGAACCCACACAAAGCACATAATTGAAAAAGAGCAATGAGTCATGCTGCATCTTGCTTTCATAGGGACACAAAAGTATAAGCATATGCCAGTGTTTGCTTTGGGGTAGTTTTCCCTAGAAAACGAGTGATCAGTGCAATGCTAAATTGTGTTTTTATGTGACAGGCAGCTGACAATGAAGCCCTGGGTGCAAACAGCCAAACTCTTAGATGATGTGTATGTCAAAATGGGAACAAAGATTATAACGCAAGTTCGGTTTTCTGTAAATATGGATCCCATCATTAATTGAGGTATTCAGCTCACCGCAGTCTTGGGTGTGGTACAAGAACACAGCTGCTACTTTGACCTCTAATTGATCTATTTTATTGCCATGTATAACTGGGTCTTGGGTTATAACTTGTGATACAAACGAAAATGAAGGGCATGTTGGACATACAGAAACAGATGTTTGGGGGAGTTGTTGTTTGTACCATCTTACTCATAAAACTTGAGCAGTTGAAAGCACTTTTGGAGAAAATTTTAGACTGGATTTCTTCAGAGCATCAGGAATGGTGTTTGCTTTCTTGCCAGTCTGTGATATTTTCACATTTATGTAGACTCAATTACCAGTCACTGGTCTGCTTTTAGAGGCACCCAGGGCCCACGGTTACCCTGAAACGTGGTCTCTGATGGCAGGTGTAGATAACTGCATGCCATGTGTTCTTCAGCCTGAGACACTAAATGAAATCCCCAAAGGAAAATAGAATTGAGCCATTGAATTCATCTTACCCATGATTCTGCTTTCTACTCTGCCTAGCATTGTAGCAGGAGACACAGTTACCATGTAGCCCTGATTATTGCTAGTTGAAACTCTTGTTTCGAAAACAAGTGGATGTGAATTTCATTCTAGGGACTTAGAAGTGATTCTACATGCTGTAGATAATTTGGAACTATGTTATCCCATTTTCTTTTTATTTTATTTTCTTTCTTTCTTTCTTTCTTTCTTTCTTTTTTTTTTTTTTTTTTTTTTTTTTTTTCGGGTTTCCCTTTTTTCCCAGCTTT